>JAJLUK010000105.1:23831-34348 GCA_030570055.1 Blastobotrys chiropterorum
AAAAAAAAAAAAAAAAAAAAAAAAAAAAAAAAAAAAAAAAAAAAAAAAAAGTTCACTGCATATTTATAGACATGGTTAAATTATTCTTAAATCCATACATATCTTCGAGTCGATAGTAGAATTTAATCTGGTTCTTTGTGTGGCTCTTGCTTAATCACTGGAATGGGTGGCTGGACAATTCCGGGATACATTGAATCTACAATTCTGGTAAGACCGCCTTTCATGCGTTCTGGTAAAAATACAGGCCCGATCAAAAGCCCGACGGAGAACAAAAGTGTTGAGAAATATAAAACACAGTACTTTCTGAAAAGCCTTTTCCGTCGTTTGTTGGTGGAGTTGGGTAATACTGGCGTTCTCAAACTTTTGCTTGGGTGCAGCCAGAATAATATCGTTGTATGCCATTTGTCCATATAAGGAACAAATAAGAAAGGAGTTTGGACGAAAAGAATAAAGTGCCCGAGGATAAAGTCCATGGCGAACATACTCATCTCGATGACTTTGCAAACAATTTCTCGAAACGGTTGGGCAGTTGCTTTCCACCCTAGGGACGTCTTGTGCCACTGACCAGTCCACCAGATACGATTTATGTTCGCAGTTCTGAACTCTCGTGTCAGACAAAATACTAGTAAACATTTGAAAAAGAAAGTTTGTACCAATAAAGAGGCAAGCAACCCTACAAGTGTGTTCGGCAAATTCCAACTCTCTAGTAACCAGAATAGTTCGAAAAATGCGAGATGGTTGATAACTGAAACACCATGCAACACGGACGCAAGGGTCGCAGACGGTTTCTGAACTTTTCGATATATCAAGCAACAGAAAGTACAAGAAATAGCAAGCGATAAGATCAAGAAAATCAAGTTGACTAATATTGGTCCAAGCGCCACTAACCCCAGCCTCAGCAATGGGTTCGTCGGATCCCCATTTTCCATGTTAATCTGTGAGTTGACAAATAGATACGGTACAACAACCACAAGCATAATCGCCATACTGCCAAACACCTCGGAGAAAAGACGGTTCAAAAACCCTGGTCGTTTCACGTCCTTACTTAGCACCATTTCAGGGGATTCTTCTTCCTTACTCGGAACCTTATAACCGATAAGCTGGGTTCTATTCATCCGAGTGAATCCAATCCATGAATTGCGATGCCATTTGATGTTCCCTCGCGACAGCCATCTGATATACTCACGGTAGTCCAGGAAAAACGCCATTACTGCAAACTGGTGTGGATTGTATATCACAGGGGCAAGACACAAGGCAACTGTAGTCATCCAGAACCATAATAGAGGCACACTCCACATAGTTATACTGACAAATATAAGAATCAGAAGGAGTTTTGAGCCGAAGTAGAGTGAAGTCCCTGCGAATCGAGTGTATAACAAGGTAAAAGAGATACGGCTGGTAGCAAATCCTCGTCCGGTTGAGATATACTTTGCGCCGCCTAATGAGAGGTCGTGAACCAGAGATTGTGCATATATTTGGCAAACAAACACTTCAAATATAGGAGAAAATGATCCAAAATGTTTCCCAAGTCGTGTAATGGATCTCCAAAATCCTCGTTCTGTTAACTCCTGGACAAATAATGGTAAAAATGAAATAAAGAAAACCACAAAAATCGAAAAAACGCACCGTTGGATCCATAGGAATACTGGGACCATATTTTGGCAACCAATTGGATGATGCGGGTCGGTTATTGGTGCATTTTTATCGTAATGGCAAATAACAGCTCCGCGAGCGAGAGCAGCCAAGTTTAAAGAGACTGTCAGAAATAATTCCAATGACACAACAATAAACATATTGTTAATGTGGAATCCTGGGTGCGCGTAATAAAATGATAGAAATCTGTCTAACTGAAGCTTCGTTCCCAAATAAAAGTATTCTCTTGATAGCATTTGTTCCCCCATCCCTGCTCCTATTTTTGTTGTAAAGTTCAAAATAGACCCAAATCCCAAGTCCCTTCCTTTTCCGCATTGGTTAAACTCACAATGTTTGATTCTTCCACCACGCAACAGTGCATTCATACCGGCATATATATCCTCGTTAAGATGTAGACCCTTTTGGGCTTTCGATACTCCGCCGCGGGTGGTCATGAATACTGAATTTAGAAAATCAGGATGGCCGTAATGGAGCTTTCCACCGATCTTGGCCAAGGTTCGTGCGAAAAGGGTCCCAAACGTCTGTTCTTTGCCGGCAGCTACATCACCCAAAACACCAATGTTCTCAGAAAATACATACTCCCTCGCACCCAATATTGCCACAGGTGCCGTGTGCTCTGTGTTTTCCTTCTCACTGTAGTAAGCGTACGGATGTTTTCGGGTACCAACATCTTCAAACTCCGCCAAAACGCTTCGTATTTTCAAGCACTCCTCCAAATAATTGTCTTGGTTAGCATCAACAAGTTGTATATACTCCCCTCGGCAAAACACCAACGCATGGTTTTGATTATCGCTCTTTCCATCCCCCAAGATTGGGTTCCCAGATAACCTGATCCTATATTTTGGTTTCCGATGACCATTTTCCATTATTTCGCACTCCCCATCAATCAGAGCTGAGTAGAATGTCGGTTCGCTGCCGGGCGTGATTGGCGGATCTTCTTCCAAATACGCGATGTTTATTTCCGGGTAGGCTCGCAAAATCATTTCTTTATCCTGTATTTCTGATTGAGTGAAATTTGACATTCTTTGTATGGCGGCTACTAGTTTGAACTTCCGTTTGGCAATATTGCTCAACTCTCGTTCCAACCTTGTACCTTTCGGTTTATCAGCAATGTGCTCCAATGTTTCTACGCTGTACAAAAGCTTTATGGCCCGTGGGTAGTTCATAAACCCCGAAATTGTACGGTACAAAGTCTGCGTTCTCAATGACGCCCATAACCTGGTTCGTAAAACATACTCCGGAGAAGAACTTTTGAACCCAATGCAATAATACGGTAGCTGCGTGATTTTCTCAGAGGGCGTTGCATTGTCTTCATCGCTGAAATCCTTCGGGAGACCGCCATCATTCGCCAGCCCCATAGTATCTTTAACAAAACACTCCCATTCCAATGGATGCAGCCGTTTTAAGTATTCCAATAATGTAACTCTGCTATTCGTATCGTCTTCCCTGATGATCTCGCGTAATGACAAGATGATTCTCTCACCGTAATGAGGGACCAACACCGTAAAAGTGGGCATGTTTTCAACTGGCGAGGGCTCAGGAATAGGCGTTGAAAGTGACTGGGCGAAGAATGAGATACGTCGTTCTGATTCACACTGGCCGTATAATAATGAGGATTGGAAGGACTGGTCTTCTTGGGATACAAAAAAAGCTGGTTCAAATAACATCTTTTCCCCTCCTTCTGGAGGACGTTCTTGGTGGTATATCAGTCGCTGAACCTGCTCAAGTGGTAGAAGATGTTCTCGGTACATCGAGACGATTATAGCGTTCCAGATTTGTGAAACAAGATATTTTGATCGATCTCGCTTTTTCAGATGTCGCGTGAATAAAACTTTTGAGAAAATTCGT
This sequence comes from Blastobotrys chiropterorum, assembly GCA_030570055.1. NCBI lineage: Eukaryota > Fungi > Ascomycota > Dipodascomycetes > Dipodascales > Trichomonascaceae > Blastobotrys > Blastobotrys chiropterorum. The sequence goes on from JAJLUK010000105.1 coordinate 27,333, forward strand.
TTTGGTAATCGTGAGTAGATATTCCTCCAGGGGGTCCAAATCGAAGCACCCAAGTAGAACGAGCGAGCAACAGAAAAAAGTGTGTTGAATATGATGTACCAAAGGTAAGTGTCAAGGAAGAATAAAACCAGGTCCGTTACGAACATCATTACCATTACTACTGTCGCCTGACGATTACAAAGCCAAGTTCCCAAATATACGTCACCTATGCAGTTAGGGTGTTCCATTACGGAGAGTTCGCGTATCGGGTCCCTTAGTGAAAGAGTCAAGAAGAAGTAAGATTCGAGAAACTTTGCAACGAATATGCAGACCCACAATCCATACGAAATAAGCCTATCATTCCCCTTCAACGTGTGAAATGCGCTTGTAAAATACTTTTCGGCCAAACGGTCACTATGGTTAATGCTTCTTCGTCGGAATAAACACCCACTAGGCACGACAGCGTACCCAACAACGGTACATACCGAAAAAGAAAATTGGATGACAGCTATAATTGTCGCGGCATCGTCTCGCTCGTCCAGCGGATAGCTCAGCAACAAGTAGACAGATATTCCAGCAATGCTCACGAAGTTTGCAGCGTATATAAGCGTTCTCATTGAAACACTTTGAGCGCTCGGCCATTTTCTTGACACAAAACACATTTCGGCAAAAACAGCTACCAGGTTTATCAATGGAGCAATTGCCCCTCCAAATGCAACAATGGTCCATCTAACATGTGGCGGTGGTTCATTATTTTTCGTGTATTGGTAGTCGACAGTATAAAGAGATGGTACGTTAAACGAAGTATAAAACCAGAACACACAAATATGAATAATCCAGATCCTGTTGAAATTAACTGCCATATGAAGCCAAGAGCGAGACTCCCTGTATGTCTTGTAGAATACTTTTCCCCACAGAACGTTTTTCAGTTGTCCATATCTATCTTTCGGTTCAAGGTCGATGATCCTAGTACTTTCTGTGATAAGTCTCTCAATTCCTTCACGATGCCAGAACAGTTGGTTCATATCGTCATACCCAATTGTATCCTTGTGATCCCGTTCTTTGATTACGTAATGATCGTTGACCTTGTGGTACAGCTGATCCCGATAATACTTATATAATGGAGTGATGACTCCGTCCAAATAATCTCCGTCGATTGTGTCCTGGCCTTTTGAATGTAAGACCACGTCTTGGTAACGGTCATATGCGCACTTATAGATAAAGGCAAGGCATTCGGGCATAAATCTAACTTGGTTAGCCTCGCCCCAACATAGAAGATACAAAACAAGCTGGGCGGTACGTTCCTCCGCTGAAATTTTGTTCATCTTTGACATCCATTGAAATCGAAGTTTTTCCATTGCAATTGGAGAGGACAGCCTATATTGTTGTTCATCAATTGATTTTGAAGCCGCGGTTTTTTCTTGACCCATTTCATTCGAGATAAATTGCTCTTCGCAAATAAATTTTGAGGCAAAATACCATCTTCTATAGTTCGCATGTTCACCGCCAATATAGTCTGCATGCAGAGTTACCAAGGCCATTTGAGCGCCCATTCTTGACGCGCGGGAGTCCAGTAACATCATAAAGTAATCGAACATGTTCCGAACACTATCGAATTGGAATCCAAATATTTTTTTCATTGATAGGAATATGTCAGCGACCCTCTGGATGCTTATGGGAGGCTGTGAAGTATTCCATGCGGGGAAACTATCAAACTTCCAATCAATCCCAATTTGCAGCTTTTCGTCGCGCTTTGACGTGTACATGGGAGGAGGGTTCTCAATAGGAGAGATGGTCGCATCGCTACTTTTCTGGTCGGAGTCCAATTCGTCATGTTTGACAAAAGGTGTTTGGAACCCGGCAGTTGTCTCATCTTCCACAAACCGTGTTGTTTGTTGCTCTACGTTATTAGCAAACCGTGCTCCTAAAACAATTGCCTGTTTATACTTACCGTCGCGATCATCAGAACTTGGTCCACTTGAATAACTCCCGGAAATGGCAGAGCTTATCATGTCTCTGTCTTCGATATGTGACAACACATCTTCTCCGTAGTTGTTATTTTCATCCTCGCCAGCTTGGATACTAGACTGCTCCAATGACATATCTTCTTCTTCTGTCCCTGAATCAAAGATAAATGTGTCATTCTGATCCATGGTCATGTTTTGGGCGATACGTCGCTTTGCCAAACGGGTATTTGTTTTGGATGTTTATTTGTAGTTTGAGTAATGTTTATTCGGCCGCCTGAGGATGTTTATTTCCAAAGCTTATCTTGAGATCTTCTTCACTTTCACTAACCATCCCACAAAATTGTCCATTATTTCCTGGTAAAATATGAGAACTACTATGTGTCCGAATGCATTATGAGTGTATCGGAGACAGCCTATGCCTATAGACATAGACATAGCATATGCATAGTTCTATAAGAGCAAAAAAAGCACTGTGGCGACAAATTTGTTCTACCATACCCAGCGTGTGCAAGGACCGACGAACTCATCAAAATATTCCCACTGTGTGCATACTTATAACGATACAAGTGACAGATTCATCATTCACTTGTTCCTTTGGGAAGGCGTAGATAACCTATTCCAATCAGCCGAAATACCTCCTTTGGACTTATGCATACTGAGAGAAAACGAATTGCCCCGATCATGCACGTATATCCGTCTCTGTTTATTAGTTGGCCGAGGGTGTATCGTTGTATTATCTCTACTAGTGTATCAAGCCAACCTAGGCCATATGGCCCATACGCTGCCGAAACTGACGAGGTGAGCCACGGCGTTTTCGCCGAATTTGAAATGCGCTCACCAGACAGTCAAATACCTGTTTGGGAACTTTGAATTTGACGTCAACAACATTCTTGTATGGATGCGAGCATGAGATAGCTGTAATCTCTTTGATTCTAGGCGTTTCCGATCGAGGAAAAAAGTCTTTCGGAAGTACTGCTACTTACTACGTTGTGAGGTTGCATCACAAAGTCACCGCTGTCACACTTTTTTTGTTGTTTTCCCGACTATCCCATCCCACCCAAGGCTGGGTGGTGCCTGCATATTGTATCATTCATATACTCTTTCTATTATTATTATTTTCTCTACCGAACGGAATCAAATCGCTAACTGTAAACCCGTTTATTCGGATAAAAGCTTCATAGATCTGATATAGACCCGATTTTTTACCCAACTCTTCTCTTTACTTTTGACTGAAAACCCGGAGATATACAGTGAACGTTGTGGCAGTTATGCAAAAGATGTAACGTCACCTGGGTAATTTTACATCGGGCAACCAGCCGGGCCGTTGCAACCGTTACGTTATATTTATCCACGAGCGGTGCAATAAGAGAGGATATATAAAAGAAATGAATTCCGCGATTTAGGGTCGAATTATAGGACTTGTACAAATTTTGAACTAACCTGAATATTTTTTGTCCACAAAAACTATAGAAAATGGTCACACCAAAAGTTTTCGATACCTCCGCTGAGGGCTGCAAATATGTCGCACAATACATTATCAAGAAAATCAAAGATTTCGATCCAACCCCAGAAAAGCCATTTGTTCTCGGCCTGCCCACCGGATCGTCACCAGAGCCAGTTTATGCCAGTCTTGTCGCTGCCAACAAGGAAGGCACCATCAGCTTCAGGAATGTGGTCACTTTCAACATGGACGAATACGTCGGCCTATCCCCAAGTTCGGATCAATCTTACCACCATTTTATGTACCACCATTTCTTCAATCATGTTGACATTCCAAAGGAAAACATCAACATCTTAGACGGCGAAGCTAAGGACATTGAAAATGAATGTGCCGCCTACGAACAGAAGATCAAGGATGTTGGCGGTATCCATTTGTTTATGGGCGGTATTGGACCAAATGGCCACATTGCATTTAATGAAGTTGGATCTAGCAAGGAAAGTGTTACCAGAAAGATATCATTGGATGAGTCCACTATTGTTGCGAATTCTAGATTCTTTGCCTCAATGGATGATGTTCCACGATCTGCCTTGTCTGTGGGAATTGCTACCGTTCTTGGAGCTAAGGAAGTTATTATCTTGGCATTTGGCCACAACAAAGCCAAGGCCGTTTCCGCATCCCTCAATGGAGAAATTTCTTCCGACTGTCCGGGATCATTCATGAGAACACATGACAACTGTCAGTTTATTCTGGATAGAGCCGCCTCTGCGGAATCCAAAATATAATCGCTTCGATTTTTATTTAGTAATGTAATTAATGAATTCTACCAGCTCATGGGTACTAGATGCGGAACCTAATCATGCACGAGCGTGTGCATCGGGGACCGGTGACCGGGCGGCAAAATGGCCAAAATAAAGTCACCACCCACCCATCACTCAGCCGGAATCATATTCTTCATACGTTTGGACTGATTAATGTATAGAGCTGGACTTTGGACGGTCAGACAAGCCTGCAAATGTCGGATGGCACGTGTTAGGCCGATATACTGTAATATGCGGACCATTCGGTCTGGGAGACGGGTTTTCTCTACGCACCCAGAGGACGAAAAGCCACCCACTCCGGCTGCTGCAACGTCCAGTTCATCCGCGCCTCCACCGCCGTCCCAGAAGATAGGTGAGAATTATAAACCACCATCCAGCTATAATGAACAAGATTCGTCCTCATCTGCAGAAAACGACAGGGAGCCGCAACAAAAATCTGAAGAGAGTGATAGTAGTAGCGGTGGTGTGCTTGAAGAGTTCAAGAGGGCTAAGGAGGAGAAAGGCGATGCAGATGCTTCAGAAAAGGCGATGGAGATTGTTTCTGAAGACGATCTAAATGTGTACTTCCATTATTTTGATACCCAAAAAATATATTCTGGGTTAAAATATTCTGGGTTTACCGACGGTCAGGCTGAAGTCCTAATGCTCACAATCAAGGATATGATGGCACGTCGATTGGCCGAGTTGAAAGAAAATTCGTATCCGATATCGGCGGCCGAAAATGAGGCCTATTTATTTGAAGCAGCATGTTCTGAGATTCGGTTCGACATTCAAATTAGCCGACAAATACAGGCGGAAGAATATCAATCCAGCCAAGCAGCATTACAAAGGAATGTGGAAATTCTGCAACAGGAAATGAACGAGATGATTTCCACACTAAAGTCTGAAGTAGAAATGGAGGTCAATGAACGCAAGAACTCGACAAAAGCCGAAGAAACTAGTATTGATTTGAGAATCCAGGAGTTGAACAACAGAATCACCATTGATATAATATCGGATATCAAGTCCAAGATTGAAGCTTTAAGATGGCAGACTACTCGGCGCGGTTTGCTGGCTGTACTAATGGTTGCATTCGGGATTCTAATGGCCACATCAGCTACTAAGAAGGATGACAAGCAACCCAAAAAGCGGGAGACCGTTCCACCAGTAGACGAATTCCAGGTGCCTGTTCTCTCCATTTCAGAGGTTGATGATAGCCTTGTGGAAGATCGTCCTGTTGACTCTATCAACAATAGAACTAACTGATGAGTATGAGCATATACCACCCCTCACACTCACTTGTACACCTGTCGCATGTAACAACAGCATTACAAAGCGACTGGCACTACAGTAATCATTACGTAATAAGAACCCCACAGATGTATATTAGATGTTTTTTGTATACACTTGATCTAAAGTTTATGCTTCAATTTTCCAGTTGCGATCATCATAAAACGCTCTTGTGGAACGCCCTTGGAGAACTTTTCGACACCGCCCAAGACTTCCTTGAAATTGTTTTCAAGCAGGAACTTTTCCATTGGAGCTCTAATGATTTTCTTGATATCGAGAACAGATTCCTTGGTCAAAGTGTAGAACCTATCTGCAATGATGTCTTGGACATGCTTGTTGAATGCCTCGGTAGATTCAAACTTGCTGGCTGGGTAAAGCTCGTTTAAGAAACCACGTTTTTCCAGTTCATCTGCGCGGATGGCCTTAGAGCCCAAAAGCGCTTCATTCGCTCTGGTAAGACCCAATCTTTGGACCAAAGTATAACTAGAAGCACCTTCGGCAACCAATCCCAAGTTGGCAAATGGTGTCAAAAGATATGCGCTGTCCAGAGCATAAATAAAGTCGGCATGAGCAACCAAGGCCGCGGAGAGACCAATAACTGGCCCGTTCAGGGCAATGACCAAAACCTTGGGATGCGTCATGAAAGTGTTGGTCAAGGACGCATTTCTAGCTCCAAAGGTCGAGAACCAATATTTTTGGTGGGCGAAATAAGCCTCCTGATCTGTAGCATCTTCATCGATCTCCGGCGATTCTTTAGCGCTCTTGACGTTAGCTCCAGCGGAGAAGAATTTACCGGTGGATTGAATAAGGGTTGCAATCGTCTCTGGTTCCTCTGCCGCTTGTTGAACATAGCTGTTCAAGAGGAAGTACCCATCCATATCCAATGCATTGAAGTTCTTTGGACTGTTAAGCGTGATGACGGCGGTCTTATCTATGACCTCATATTTGATTAGATCTTTTCCTGTCATTGTTTGTTTCTTTTGGCTCTGTATGTTTGTCTTCTAAAAGGCGTATGACTCGAGCTCTAACGTGCTTCTTATATATCTATATTTCGTGAATGCGGGGTGTGTCAGCCTATGAAGGTCGGCTACCGACTTCCGGCAATACCGAGGTCCGGGGATCCGCCTGCTCCCGTCAACCTAAAAACTCGGCTATGTCGTTCAACGTGCGAACTACTTGCTTTTCTCTGATAATTGCTAATGTTTTTTTTCCGGACATCTGATATTCATATTCATTGTCGGCTAACTATGTTCAGACTACTCGTTTAAAGCGCCTGGCAGCTCCGGCTCTCTATTTCGGTTACCAGCTGTGGGATCGTCTCGGCGTTTTACCGAATATGGATCCGAAGGAACATGATATTACCACGCTGGTACCTTTGGAGAAGTAGATTTAGCCTAGGGTAATAGGGCCGGACGTGGGGTGGATGAAAGCAAAGCTAGCCCGGTGAGTGGAAAGGGTTCTCTTGCAAGGCACGCAGGAATACCCTATATCAGTCCAAAACAGCTCCGAGATGGCGTCGGTCAATCTTTATTGATTGCGGTT
>JAJLUK010000106.1:0-21573 GCA_030570055.1 Blastobotrys chiropterorum
ATATTGTCATCCAAAAAATCGAGGAAGAGCTTTTTTTTTTTTTTTTTACAGACTAGCTTTGCCCTTGCTCTCATATGGGAATAACAAAACTAGCAGTCCGGCTACCAGAAACATTGCACCACTAGCATATACTGGAGCTGGCGTGTCTAAGTTTGCATACATTGCAATCACTGGGGCAAAAACCCCTAAAACACGGTTGGCAGAGCTTGCGAGCCCAATAGCTGTTCCTCTGATTTTCGCCGGGAAAATCTCGGGTGTGTAGGCATATAGCACACCATACATAATGTTGGAGGTAAAACTGTATGCACAATTGTATCCCAGTAATGCATTGGCATTCGTTGCCGTCGTAGAAAGGAACAAAAACACCCCAGTCAAAATGGTAGATAGAGAGATCGATCCTTTTCGGCCAATCCGAGTTTCCACCAAAACTCCTGCCAGTAATGCGCCCGGAATTCCTAACACTGCGATAATAAGGGTGTTCCGGTAAGTGATATAAGTAGAGGTCGACCCTTCAGCCCCATTGTTTTTGACAAAATAAGGAATAAACGAATTGTACAAGGGGAAGGCAACGCCAATTAGTGCCCATACTGTGATTACTAATGTGGAAGAGTACGCCAGCTTCTTTGTGCCAAAAACTTCCCGGATATGATTGAGATTGAATTCTGACAATTTTTCTCTCGCCAGATTAGAATGATGGATAACTCGCTCAGGCTCGGGATCGTTCAAAATTTCAAGCTGTTCTATTGATAATGAGGATGTTTTCCCATTGGTTGCCGCAAGTTGATGAATCGTATCAACGGCCATTAAATCCTTTCCTCTACTCAAATAAAACTTTGGAGACTCGTAAAGTCGAAAGACAACAAAACGGATGAAAAAGCAAAATAACGAAATTCCGCCCATTGTAAATAATAAATACCGCCATCCCATGTTATCTGAGCGTTGGCAATTATCAGCCGAGTCGCACGAAAAGTTACCAAGTAGGCCCCATGCAATAGCATTAGTTAACAATTGTCCAAATGCCCACCAGATGGACATGACGGTCAATAAATATTGGTGGCTCTGAGGTAATACTTCCAAGAAGATTGCCGAGTCAACTGGTAAATTGCCACCGACACCAAAACTCCATAAAGCGTCAAACACGCATACTGCAGCAAAATTTGGTGATGAGCCAGCTGTAACACCCCACACGCCTGTCATCAAAAACGTAATGTTAAATGCCCATCTTCGCCCGATGATATCACTGGAAAAAGACCAAAACAATGCGCCGGCTAAGAGACCAATGTTCTGTGCAAGTTGAAGGTACGGTCCGTGTCCCCCAGGTGGAGGATACTCCAATATCACCTGAGGAAAAATCAAACTGGTCACAATGGGCCAAAGGTTATCCGCCATCCAACCAAACCCAGCTACAATAAATAGCTTCCATTGATACTTTCCCATGCCAATTTCTTGGATAGCATTGCTTATGATTTTGGATTTGGCCAAATACACGCTATCAAACTCATCCTTGTATAATTCCGCATCGCTGCTGTTATTGCTACTTGAATAAACGTCCTCCTCAGCACGATTCTGTTGTTTTCCATTATCTGGTGGGTCCACCATTGTATACCTAAACGTTTATGTTAACAAGTTGTCTTTGAGAACGGAGAACAAAAAAGAGTGAGGAAAAAAAAAGAAAAGGGAGAAAAGAAAAAAAAAAAAAAAAAAAAAAAAAAAAAAAAAAAAAAAAAAAAAAAAAAAAAAAAAAAAAAAAAAAAAAAAAAAAAAAAAAGGAAACAGCAAACACATATGTGGAAATTATTACCTGCCTAATACCCGTACAGACATCTTAATGCCTGTTATCTAAGATGGGTAAAAAATTCGCTGTCGTTGTAATGAAATGCGCATAAGAATAAAATGAATCTGCTCTTATCTATTGGGACTAATGCAACTCCGCCATGCTCTTGACAATTTATTACTTTTAACGGTATTAAGAAGATGACCAAGTTGATTCCTATAAATTTGATCTATATTCGGCAATGATCTGACCCTTTGCTCATGTAAAACTGCTGTAAGTATGCGTACTTCGAGGCAGCGACTGCAGTTCCAAATATGCTTGCTTCCGGACCAGCCAAAAACACAAAGCAGTGTCCACCGCTGTTTCAAATTACGTAATAAAAGACCATAAAAAAGGGAGAGTATGAACTATTCCACTAGGCGTTGGTTAGTAATGGACGTTAATTAGCATATATAACAAATGGATATGCATAGTCATAACGCGCCAACGGGGCTTTGGAGCATGTGGAAGTAATAATGTGGGGTTGACTTCGTGGAATTACGCATAGCTACCCTCAGTGTTACAGTGATAAACGGAAGATCGGTTCGCCGAGTTGGCCGAGACAGGACCGTTCGGTTCATCAAACCATCGTTGGCTAGCATCGTAACGCATCGTAACGGTTTCGCTAGCAGTGCCCAATGGATGGGATTTAACAGCACAAACACTTTGAACGTAGTTGAACTCAAAGTTGGTTTGGAAGTTGTGTGCACATAGAATTTGTATGTATATGACATATGTCATAGGCATATGACACATGCATATGAACAACATAAGCCAACTCCCGACTGTATGCATATGCGTAGACAGTGCTATCTATATGCATACATATGTTCATACGGCAGATAGGGGATGCATATGACATAGGAATACCGTAGCTATGGCCTGGTGATATGCATAAGTGGGATATGCACATATACATAGCAAATCAATTATGCGTAAACGACATGACATACAATATGCATCCAATCTTGGGTTTGCTGTGCGTTTGCATGTGCAAGCCAATCCGAGTATATCAATCTGTCGCAGTTATTTTACGTATAAATATACATATGCAATTATGCATTACAATTAGAATAGGTCATTAACGTTCAGTCATTTCATGTATAGCTCTTTAAATAGATCCAGGTTCACATGACCGGTCGATCCGTCCTTATCTAAGGATATGTAGGGAAACCTCTTTGTCGGAAATTTCATACTTTGAATATCGAACGCACGAAGGTTTGGACAATGTGTTACAAATTCTTGCACCACTTTGAATAGCGGGTACTCTTCCTGTCCAAGGTCAATTGAGAAATCAATTCGAACGGTTTTAACTTGCGGCAGGCACTCAGCGATGTCCAAAATCATTGAATGGATCAATGGCTTCGACATTGTTGTGAATGTCGCATAATTGCAATATAAATGCTCTACATTGTTTGTTTGTGATAAGATGCCTCTAAGACAGGGTATCGAGATGTCTTCAAAATTTAAACGTTTCAAACCATCTAAGATGAAGGCAATGTTCTCGACCAAATCCTCTTCGCCCATTATGTAATCGGCAACAGGGGTATACGGTCCTCTCTTTCTTAACGTCAACGTCTCCAGTTTAGGGAAATCCAAACGTCTAAAGATGTGGCCATCATGAGACCGTACATCTAACTCCCTCAATTCCGGAGCCGATAATGTTGAATTCAAATGATTCGGTAATGAATCAAGCTCCTGGCTAACACCCAAGTAAGTGATACTTTGAGGGATCCAATTTGTTGTTGACGGGACATGGAAATTAGATAGCCTTAACCTGTCCAACCTTTGAGAAGTAGATAGAAATCTTTGTAAATCATTCACATTCACCGGCACTAATTCGCGGTGCTCCCCAATTCCGTACACCAGTAGTTGCTTAACATTTTGATCCAGAGTATCTCCGCAGACAGCTTTCAAATCTGCAAAGAAGTCACCATTAAAATGCCTTACGTCAGCTGTGATCTTTGTGACTTTGGGGCCTACAATTCGCTCACATTGGCCATGCAACGGTCTGTAAAACGACATCGTTAATGCGATTTCTTGTGTCGGTATATCCAAAATGAATGAAACAATTGAATTCGCCCACGTTTTCCCCAATGCAGTCCTCACATCTAAATAAACGAGATGCGATTTTTCTTTGACTTGCAATAAGAACCAATACACAAAGTTGGTCAGGCCCTCAAATTTGTGATGCACCGCCGTCGGAGTTTGGATGAACGATTGGATGTTTACAGATAAGCGCCTTATCCAGCCAAATACATGTTGATTGCTAAACATTAACTTGGAGAATTCCTTGAGATGATCGGTGTCGCAGATAATCAATCTGGGTTGGTCAAACGGGTTTGTATTTGTGAACTTACCGGTGACCATAGGCCCTTTCGGGTCAATATCGCCAACGTTCAAAGACACGTTCTCCCACAGTTTTGGCGCAACAATCGAACGAGCACGTTTGCATGTGAGCTGTAGAGCTAAAAGTTCTGCAACCTGCAAATGGGTGGCAATTTGCTCTACTGTCTCCACGGGTAGCTTTAGCAGCATTTGATGTGCATATGTTTTTAGGATTGGGAGGAAGGACCCGACGCATTATATGCATATACGAGCTGAGAACCGAATCGTACTTTATGAATATGCACATACGCCTAGGCCGTCAATACTCTTATATGCATATGCATAGATTATCCAATTATCAACCTTGTTGGTATGCCTATGCGCACAATCGTTTGTAGAATTGTTAATTTCATTGTATGAAAAACATATGCATATCTTAATAGATTTGAGTTGTACTCCGGCTGCAGCTCACACGGAACATCTTCTTGCGAAAGATCATTTATGTACAACCAAAGTACATTGATATCAGTGTTGAGTCTAGGATCTATAACTAGAACTGAGTGGCATTAGCATTATGAAAACAATAAATGAATACTCATGGTAAACATTTATTTATTATTTTTTTTTTTTTTTACTTTTGTTATTAGTGATTTCTATTAAAAATTATTTCATTCTCGATTCCGATTACCATTGAAAAAATAGAATTATCATAACCTACAATTACTGAAACATAACGTGTGCCACGGACGTGCTGGTTCATTTCGTGACTAGTGTGTGTGTGTGTCGTTGAAAGCAGACAAAAAAATATTCGTGTTGGGAGAGAAGGATATCACTTCATCATAAATATGCTGACTCCACCGGAGGCGTTTGGCTGCGTAGAAGATGGGATCTATCGATGCTCATCGCTGGATCCTTTGAATATACAGTTCCTGAGCACTTTAGGACTAGGTATTATCCTATCATTAAACCCGGAAAAACCGTCAAAGCCTGTTCGATCGTTTGCACATGAAAACATGATCCAGTTGGTTCATTTAGGACTTCGTCCCTGGAGAGGATTGGATTCTTGGATGCTTTTCAGTAAAGAGCTGATACAGGACACATTAACATATATTCTGGACAGAACCAAACAGCCAGTGCTTATACTGGACTCAACAAATGCATTTGTTGGTGTGCTGCGTAATTTACAACATTGGAATTATTCATCCATTGTGGCCGAATATCGGGCTTTCTCTGGTGGAAAGTCACATTACATGACAGAAATATTTTTGGAACTATTAGATTTGAAATGCATACTCCATGAGGAAGCAATTAAAAAACAGGGCGAACAACAAAAGTTACAAAATACTAACGAGACCCAAATAATAATTGTCCTACCTCCAGAAGAGGTGTTACCAGACTGGTTTCTTTATCAGCGTAAATTATGGGAAGAAGATGAAACGAAAACAGAGGCGAAAACAATAACACCGTGCGTAAGCGCTCACTGAGCCCCGTTGGTTTTCTTCTTCTTTTCGTCGGTATCAATATGCCAAACAACATAATTTGGCAATCCGACCACCCGATAACCAGCTCGCTTGGCCATCTTTGCAAATCCTTCAGTTTCGGCTTGGTTTTCAAATGCATAAGATGGAAAATTGATTCCAGCCCGGTGGACATCTGCTTTAACAACAATGTTCACACCGCCGACCCCATCTAGTTCAATTTCTTCATTATTATCATTACGCCAGTTGCCCATTTTTGCCATGTGCTTTCTCCCCGTCTTGTATTTCTCGTAGCCTTCAGCCAGCACGACATCCTTGTCGAGAGAGTTCGCCAACGCCAAGCCGGTGTCACTTTCTTGCCATGAGTTGTAATCAAACTTGCCCTCAATGTCCTTGCCATTTTCATATCTATGGAACCAAATGTTTGGCACCAAAATGTCAGTGTCGTGCTTGATGAAATCTTCGATGATCGTTGGTGGGTTGTCAACAATATCAACATCTCTCCACATCACCCATGAATGGTCATTCTTTAGAGCAGCGGATAGTAGAAAGTTTCGGGCCTTACCCATGGTCTTTCTTCTAGACGCTTGCGTTTCAAACGCGTGTCTATGATGTACGTCGTTATTATCAAGATCAATGCCAAAATCTTTTTCAAAAATTTGAACACTCCGGAATGGATTTGGCCCATTCTGAATATCGTCTAGTTCTGAACTGAGCAGAGCCAAGGTTTCGTCTGTCGTGTCGCTAACAAGGAATCCCAAATCTATCAGCTCATGGGGATAGGTCATGGCCATGAGTAACTCGAAATACTTGTTCAAATAAGGCGCAGTGTCTCTCATTGGGGTTAGAATTAGCACCTTTTCCTTGTTCTTGATCGCGTCCTTGGTCGATTTGATCTCATTCAAGTTGAAATGTTGGATTGTCGAGTTTGTCATGTCTAAGGGCGCATGGGTATTAAAGTTTACTGGAGTGGGACTCTTTCGATGCCAGTCGGAATATGTGTTCATATCCATTTGTAGCGGAGACATGGCGGGACCAAAACAGTAGTATTTCTTGAGATTGTCGTGAGATGCTGGAATAGACGAGATTACCAGCCAAGCCACTATAGATCCTATGACCAAATATATTATTCTCATTTTAGTGAGGTAGCCACGCACCACCTTCATTGGAGGGATCTGTTCTTTGGCCGAGGCCCATTTTTCCTTTGTTGTTTTGTCGAGATCTTTCCACATTCTGTGATATAATTCGGAGGGGGAAAATAAAAAGATAAAAATTACGCGGATTAAATATGGAGTTTTTTTTTTTTTTTTTTTTTTTTTTTTTTTTTTTTTTTTTTTTTTTTTTTTTTTTTTTTTTTTTTTTTTTTTTCTCGCTAATTTTGTTCTCCTTGCGTGTGTGAGAGTGTCTGCGTTTATTGGTCCCAGAGAAAAGGGTAACAACACGTGCGTGTGGCCATCGCCTAAATACGAACAATGATAACAGTGCCACAATTATGCGTTCAGCCAAGCGCACTGGAAGTGCTCGATGATATAAACAGAAAGAGCGTTGATCGAGAAAAGATTTGGGTGTGGTACCATCCTGAGCGTTCCGCAGATAGCCACACGATTCATGAAGAGGTGAATTGCTATCGGTCGCCGGGCCATGACCAAGTGCTAGCTCTGGATCCCATTGGCAAAAGCGGACTTCGTGTAGTGTATGATACGCCAAATCAGTTGAGGGTTTGCTACAAAGAGGAAATGAATGCATTAGTAAAGTTTCCCAAAAAGCTATACCCTCTCTTCCCCAACAGACGGGATTTGACATGCATTGATGCCTATTCAGGCCTTTTTTTCGTGGTAGGAGATAACGCTGGGAATGTTGACGTGATGGAGAATGGTGAGATTCGACGTCATTTGGAGGGCCATTTCCTTGACACTAATGGAGTGAAAATTTTCCCTTCTGGAGAAGTCGTTGTGTCAGCAGGAGACTATCAGATCAAGATTTGGAGTGTAATTGACGGGAGCAATCCTCGTATTTTTCAAGGGCATACTGCGGTGATTAATGGGGTTGAACTAGTAGGCCGAGGACGGAATATATTATCCGGTTCTGCTGATGGCACTGTCCGGTTGTGGGAATGCGGTTCGGGTGATTGTGTACATACTTTTAAAGTCAATTCCCCAGTTAATTCGATGGGGGTGCTGGATGGGGTTGGTGAGAATTCTGACGAGCCATTGGGCGAGAAGGAATTTGAACTCGGTGGGAAGAGTGTGGTTGTCGGTGCGAATAATGGATTGGCTTTGTTTGACTTGCAGACTAAGAAACAAACTTTTAATTTAAAAACCGAGAATCCTGTTACTCATATCGCTATAATTGATGAAGTTTCTTTTGCATATGTTCAGCATGATCAAGTCACGATCTTGAAGAATCTTGAAATTATCAACACTTTTACGACACAGAATATTACGTGTTTGGCTGCATCACCTAAGGCATTAGTAATTGGGTCGAATACACCATTTGCGGTTGACCTCCAGCAGTTTGACAAAAACAGTCAATCCCTTGAGCCGGTATATCTCGGTGGCTTTGACGACCCAGTTTCAGCTGCAACAGTTAAAAACAAATTCATCCATTTAATAGGTAGACAGGGTTCTATAAAGACGTATGAAATATGGTAATGCATTCTTCTTTTTCATTTTTCATTTCCTTTTTTCTTTTTTTTCTCTTACTAAATGTGGCAGTACGTGTGGCGGTGGAGATATGGCGCGCATCCCACTTTCGAGTGTGGCTGGGACGTTTTCTCTTATCTATCCCCACCTCCAAGAAGTAGCATCGAATCATCTCACAACGTACATGGGCACAGAATTGAACATGATTTCCTGTGGAATATGTAGCACCCCAGCGTCCTTCTCCAAAAAGTTTTATTGCCCAACGTGTGCGTCGTATCTAATGTTGAATCAGCGGATCAGCCTGATAAACTCCGGTTCGGAGGTGGCGTCTCTGTCACGAGAAATCGATTTGTTTGTAAACTCCAACTCCAACTCCAACTCTAACGTACGCAACATTGGGATTTTACGAACAAAAGCAAACTCGCTTAGGGCAAAGAACCAGCGAATACGACATGAGACACAACAGATACGGAATTCGTTCAAAAAGTTCAACCCACAGGTTGACCAGCTCAAAGACACTAATGAAACACGAAGGATTCGCCTGAATCAGATGAAAGATGAACTGGAAAAAAACCACCAGTTACAAAAATCAGGCATAATATCACAAATAACTTCCAAAAAGGAAGCCATATTGTATACTAAAGATTCGATTGATCAACTGCAAAAAAAGTTTTGCAGGGAATTGTCATATTTATTTGGAATTCGCCAGCGTAAACGAAGCAATGGAGTTGACGTGATTTTGGGGTTTAGTGTTATGCCGGATTTATCCAAGTTGCCTCATTATTCTCAATCAACCATAAATATTGCATTGGAGAGATTGGCATATTTTTGCTCGCAAGCTGCATATTACCTGGACATCCGGCTGCCGTATGAAATCATCCTGCCACAGCGAAACCACAGCTATGTAAGAATGGGGAATTCAAAGCAAACAATACATATATCTTCTTCAATCAGCCAATTGGCTCAGGAGCACCCCAGAGAGTTTGAAGATTACGTAGAAGGAGTGGCAATGCTAAACCTGTGCTTGCTGAAAATTGCAACCAGCAAAGGAATACACCCACCGGAATCACTACAAGAGACCGCAAAAGTCAACGAAATGTTGACAAAGTTATACAAAAAATTTACTGAACAGACATCATCTTCATCCTCCTCAAAATCTGGATCGTCATCGTCATTACATGGGCCGACACAACAATCTCAATCAAAACAAGAAAGCTATCACGATTTTCATGACATTTTGAATCTGGAAATATTGCATGATTATATCATTACCCAAGCCTACTCCACCATCAATGGAGGCTCAAGCGAGTGGAACATTGTTGATATATGAATTACATAGAGTAAATCACAGCCCAAAGTATACGACAGCACGGGCTTAATCTTAGTTAAGTGCGCGCCAATTTAGCCCCCTTCTGGGGTTGGGAGGAGGGAACAAGACAGTGCAGTGCGTTCACAAAAACACCAATCGAAACCCCCTTACTATATAACCAACGACACGCACAATGGCGATGAATGCTCATCTTAGTGACAAGGAGTTGTGTAAGTACCGCTGATGAATGAACAAACGAACTATTGCTAATATGCGACGGGTTTTGCATGCAGATGATTTGAACAAATCAGCAGTTACTCAAAACTTTAGCGTGAAACCGCGCATGAGTTATAACACCGTCAGCGGTATCAACGGACCATTGGTTATTCTTGAAAACGTCAAGTTCCCGCGATTCAATGAAATTGTCGATTTAACTTTGCCCGATGGTTCCACTCGTGCTGGCCAAGTGTTGGAAGTACGTGGAGACCGGGCAATCGTCCAAGTGTTTGAGGGGACCTCGGGAATCGACGTTAAGAAAACTAGAGTTGAGTTTACAGGTCAGAATTTGACCATCCCAGTGTCGGAAGACGTTCTCGGCCGTGTTTTTGATGGTTCTGGTAGAGCGATTGATAACGGTCCAAAAGTGTTTGCCGAAGACTACCTCGACATTAACGGATCACCAATTAATCCGTACTCTCGTATTTATCCAGAAGAAATGATTTCTACTGGTATCTCGGCCATTGATACGATGAACTCTATTGCGAGAGGTCAAAAGATTCCAATCTTTTCTGCATCTGGTCTACCACACAATGAGATTGCTGCCCAAATTTGCCGTCAAGCATCTCTTGTTCGGCCAACTAAAGATGTACACGATGGTCACGAAGATAACTTCTCCATTGTTTTTGCTGCTATGGGTGTCAACTTGGAAACAAGTAGATTCTTCAAACAAGACTTCGAAGAGAATGGTTCGTTGGAACGTACTTCGTTGTTCTTGAACTTGGCGAACGATCCAACCATTGAGCGTATCATTACCCCACGTCTTGCATTGACCACTGCTGAGTACTTGGCCTATCAGACTGAGCGTCACGTCTTAACTATTCTTACTGACATGTCTTCCTATGCTGACGCCTTGAGAGAGGTCTCCGCCGCACGTGAGGAAGTTCCTGGTAGACGTGGTTATCCTGGTTACATGTATACAGATTTGTCTACTATTTATGAGCGTGCCGGTAGAGTTGAGGGAAGAAACGGGTCCATCACACAAATTCCAATTCTTACAATGCCCAACGATGACATCACCCATCCAATTCCAGATTTGACCGGGTACATTACTGAGGGACAAATTTTTGTTGACCGTCAACTGTCCAATAGAGGTGTCTACCCACCAATTAACGTTTTGCCATCCTTGTCTCGTTTAATGAAGGCTGCTATTGGTGAGGGCATGACCCGTAAGGACCATGGTGATGTTTCCAACCAATTGTATGCCAAATATGCTATTGGCAAGGATGCTGCTGCCATGAAGGCCGTTGTTGGTGAAGATGCGTTGTCGACAGAGGACAAACTGTCGTTGGAGTTTTTGGACAAGTTTGAACGTACTTTTATTTCTCAAGGTACCTATGAAGCTAGAACTATTTTCGAGTCCCTTGATCAAGCGTGGTCTCTGTTGCGTATTTATCCAAAGGAGCTTTTGAACCGTATTTCGCCAAAGATTCTTGACGAATTCTACGAAAGAGCTTCCGGTAAGGGCACCAAGGATAACGATGACCATGAAAGAGATGAGGAGGATGAGCAAGATAATGAAAACCTCATTGATGCTTAATTTCTGTAGAATCTTCAATAATATCGTTTTTTGTATAGCATTTTTATCGATCAGTATATCAATAAATCTTTTTAATTACTTCGGCGACGGGACATCATTGCATTATGCATATCATACGTTTCAAAGTGGACGTTCATACGTATCTTCATATGCACAATTGGAAAAGAGCAATCATGTTCAAATTATAATATGTAAATACTTGCAGATCCGGCCATGCATAGATGAATAAGAAAAGTCGCCGTTCCCTCACAAAACTGGACTCCAAAAAAAAAAAAAGTAAAAAAAAAAAAAAAAAAAAAAAGAAAAATCGACATATACTGGTCGTCCTTACATTATCATGCATTTACCCTTCGCATCACCATTTCCACCGGTGCCTTCAATCTCGTTAATTAAATATTCAAATGCTTTGTCAACATTAACATCATCCTTGGCTGAAGTCTCCACGAAAGGCAAATTTAAAGATTGGGCCAACTGTTGCGCTTCGTCCGTAGTGATCTGCCGTTGACTCTCATCCAAATCGGTCTTGTTTCCGACAATAACCATTGGAAGACTTTCTGTGCCAGTCGCGTTGAGAATTTTATCCCTAATAATGGGAATCATCTCAAACGAGCTTCTTGATGCAATAGAATACGTCAACACATAGCCATGAATGCCAATCAAATGTTTCTGGTTCATAATGCTAAACTCATCCTGGCCAGCCGTGTCGATGATTTCTGTCGTATATTCAATACCTTTGTATTTGATACTCTTTGAGAACTGGTTTTCAATCGTGGGATAGTAGCTCTCCACAAAGTGGTTCTCAACAAATTGTACCGTGATAGACGATTTGCCTACAGCACTGGATCCAACAATGGCTATCTTGCGTGCGCGCTCTGGTGTTGTCATACTTATCGTTGTATGTTTTTAGCAAACCTCAACCCAAAAACTATGTTGTAAGAAGTGGATGTTGGGCGGACTTGTCTGAGGCTATTCCACTAGTTGTTGGCACTTGTTGCCGAACGACGGCCGCCCTCGGCATCCCGATCCGACTTGGGCCCGCCTGGGCGCTGGGCGCTGGGCGCGACAGTAGCTACAGCTACGTTGATCGGCGGCCCAACAAGGCGGATTTTGACAATAATTAATTAATTGCTGCGAAATGTGCTACAGCCTTATAACACTCCCGAAATAACTCGGTCACGTGATGCACCACTGCGCGGCTATAACCGGGTTGAGATTTGCATGCATGTTAGTTTGAACTGGACTTTTCTTGGAGGAAGGAAAAAGAAAAGAAACTGTACGCGTGATAGTACGCATAGTCCACAAATTGGTTAATCAGGATGAGAGTTGTATCTCCTCTTCGGTGCACCGGAATTGATTAGAATTTCTCACAACAGGAGACACAGTGTCTGCACCGAAGTAATGGGGGTTTAAGCACTTAAAAATACGCCGTAGTTTAAATGAGGACAGTGTGTAGTACCGTACTATAATAAAGTAATAGACACGCTGCTAGATATAGTATGTTGTGCGACTTGAGACCAGCGTGAGGCGCTAAATTGAGTTCAATTAACCGCCATACCCCACACAACATATCCCGTTTTCAGGGACAGAAAGCGGTTAAACATGTATTTTTGACTGAGAAAGTTCACATCTAATACATCATTGCAAATCATAGGAATCCGAGCATCTGCTGTGGGTGCAATCCAGCGGAGCCCGGAAGATGTTAGCATAACAATTACATGGAATCCGAACATTAGCTATCCATAAAATTCCTGGAGTCCGAATATTATTTATCGTAATCATTCAATTGGCATCCTCCGACAATGCGTTGCGCAACCGATTTCTTTGCTGGATATGCAAAAACTCGCACTATGGCCACCAGAGATAAAAAGGTCCAACAGCTTGGATAGATACAGCTGTCGAACGTCATCAGCAGATGCCAACGCCATTTGGAACTATTTGCTGACCGTCCACAAGCGCTGCCCTCTCGGTAATGCCAGCCACACGAACGGGGCGCTAACAGGGGTACGTTTTTTCGGGTGATCGGAGATCGCCATGGAAAGGAAATTACGGGCGTAGTGTGTATATCAACGGTGGGACATTGTTACTATAGCCATTGATGAGGGCATCTCTACTCCAGATGAACCAAACTCAACCCCATAAACGCAAATCAGAAGGAAAAAACGGATTATAAAATAAAATAATTATCTCAAAGAAAAAAAAAAAAAAAAAAGCAAAACTGGGGTCTCATCTCGCTACTCGGATGTAAAAAATCCGGAAAGTGTGATCTACATCCCACCTTCCCGTTAAAGTTCGATTGTAATACTCCAAACACCATTTGTTGAGCAAAAGGTGATGATTTTGTAGATGTTGGACCATTCTCGTGGAAGAAAGAATTTCCCAAATAGGTATATGTGAACTACTGACACTTGATAGCTGATATAAGAAAAAAAAAAAAAAAAAAAAAAAAGTGTGGAAGAAAAAATTTACGTTCTTGGTGAGCACAGCGTTCCATTAACCCGAGCGCCTCATGTTCCGGAAAAAAGTTCCGTCCCCGGGATGTTATATTAAGTTTGTACGTGTTAGTAAGGAATGGAAAGGAAAAAAAGCAATTTGAAGAATGACTTCATCTGGAGATCTCGAGATATAAATATTCAAGGCCTCCCTACCCCAGACATACAAGAGGTTTTAGATTGTTGGGGGAGAACTTGCTAGTGACTCAGCACAAAGAAAAATAAAATAAGCCCGGACAAAAAACACACCAAAAAAAAAGCCCACATACAATTTTTTTGAATCTTTCACTATTCTTAGACACAGCCCGAAATGACCATAAGCAACGCATTGAAATCAAGAATCAGAAACCCACAATTCCTCCAAAAGGTCCGCACCGCAGATGAAATGATCCCGCATTTTAAGCACGGCCAATATGTCGGTTGGTCCGGATTCACTGGTGTCGGTGGACCAAAGGTTGTTCCTACTGCCGTTGCAGATCATGTTGAGAAAAACAACCTTAAGGGAAAGATGGGCTTCAATTTGTTTGTTGGTGCATCTTCTGACGTCGACATTGAATCTCGGTGGGCTGATAATGATATGCTTCTGCGTAGATCCCCTCATCAAGTCGGCAAGCCCATTGCCAATGCAATCAACGACGGTAGAACCCAATTCTTTGACAAACATTTGTCCATGTGGCCACAAGATTTGACTTACGGCTACTACACCCGATTCAAGGACTCCAACTCGTTGGACGTAGTCGTCATCGAAGCCACCGCAATCACCGAGGATGGCCAAATCATCTTGGGACCTTCTGTTGGTGGTACCCCGGAATTGGTCGCTATGGCAGACAAGGTTATTATTGAGTTAAACACTCGTCTTCCGTCGTTTGAAGGCTTACACGACATCAACATGCCAGTTGCTCCACCACATAGACAACCATACCCAGTTACGTCAGTTTCTGATAGATTTGGTACCCCAGGTGTTCCAATTGATCCGTCCAAGATTATTGGTATCGTTGAATCCCAAGCCCATGACAAGGTTGGTGAAAATGCTCCTTCTGATGCCATGTCTCGTGCGATTGCTGGTCACTTGGTCGAATTCTTCCAGCACGAAGTCAAGGTTGGCCGCATGCCGGAAAACCTTCACCCACTCCAGTCCGGTATTGGCAACATTGCCAACGCAGTTGTTGAAGGTCTTGCTGAAGCCTCCTTCAAGGACCTTAATGTGTGGACTGAAGTTCTCCAAGATTCCTTCCTGGACTTTTTCGAATCTGGCAAGCTGGATTTTGCCACTGCTACCTCTATTCGTCTCACGTCAACCGGATTTGAACGGTTCTTCGGTAACTGGGACACCTTTTCCAAGAAGCTCTGCCTCAGATCCCAATTCATGTCTAACCACCCAGAGATCATTAGACGTCTTGGTGTCATTGCAATGAATACCCCAGTCGAGGTTGATATTTATGGCCACGCAAACTCTACTAACGTTGCTGGTTCTCGTATGCTCCACGGCATTGGTGGTTCTGCCGACTTTTTGAGAAACTCCAAGCTCTCTATCATGCACACACCATCATTTAGACCAACCAAGACAGACCCACAAGGTTTATCCTGTCTCGTTCCATTCGCCACCCACATTGATCAAACCGAGCACGACTTGGACATTTTGGTCACTGAACAAGGTCTGGCCGATTTGCGTGGCTTGTCTCCAAAGGAGCGATCCCGTGAAATCATCAACAAGTGTGCTCACCCAGTCTATAAGCCAATTCTTCAAGAGTATGTTGACAGAGCTGAATTTGCCATGGCTAAGAAGAAGTCTCTCCACGAACCACACATCTTGAGAGACGCGTTCAAGCTTCACACCAACCTAGAAGAGAAGGGTACCATGCGCATTGATAGCTGGGAAAAATAGATAATATACGACATGATGTAGAACAGTTATAAATGATGCAAGAAATATAAAATTAATCCACACGAAAAATAATTATGCGGGTTTCCTCCCTGGTTTTTATAGGGCCCCATGGTCTGATGCGGGGTAATGCCACTATTAACTTTTTTTAACCCGAATTCCCGAGAGCCGTGAGGCGGGCGGGGACCCCACTCGTCGAAATCAACGATACGGCCACCAAAGCACCGTCGCACAACCAGGTATCGAAGCTGCCGATGATCATGGTTATTTTTTTTTTACGGATGATTTTGCGATATTCCGCATTGTGCTCGTAGTTTTTGTACGCATCCCCACAAGTCTCACATATCTCATTTTTCCTCCCCATATATCCTTTGGCTCCTACATATCTCTTGTTTTGATGAATTCTAAATAATTCTCTGAAATTACCTTGGCGGTTTTGTGCTCGTCCCAGCTGTATACCCGAGCAATGGCCTGGAGACTCTGTATCACATAATCATCCATCCGCTGTCCGGCTGAATGAAAGTCTGACTCTGAGAGAACGCGTTCGGATGGAATTGTCTTGATAAGTTCGTTGGCCTTTTGTTCTGTGGGTATGTTTATAAGTGGGGAGCATGAAACATAAATAGCAGGTTTCTTGTTTTTGCGCTTGCGACTGAACCAGTTAGATTTTAGGAATTCAGCCGACCCGCTGTATGAATGCAGACAGATAGCTGGCGGCGGATTTTCCATTTTGGTGACACATTCGAAAACAGCATTATGACATTGTACACCATGGATTGAAACTGATCTTCCAAGTTCTCCGGCAAGTCTCAATTGTCGCTGGAAAATTTCTAGCTGGTGGGGCATTTTCACCTTGTATGGACTCAAGGACCCTCCCTTTTTCCATGGAAGCCGAAATGCTCTGTCCAAGCCGGTTTCTCCTACGATTGCATGAGGATGCGACTCCAAATAGCGGCGAATCTTCTTCAGATGTTCATCAAAGGAAACTGGTGTTGGAAGCCTCTCAACAAACTCTTCCGTCGGACTTGGGTCTAGCACATTGCTGTAATGCTGATACTTCGATTTGGGTTCAGTCAGATACACCATGTGGCTAAACCACGGATGGTATCCAAATGCTGGAACAACCTTATCAGGATAAAAATCTGCCGCTTCATCGACAAGGTAGATATCATCCAACCGAGTGCTCATTAAAGTCAAATACGTCGTCTTCATGTGAGGAATGTTCGTCAGACTTTCGACGTCATCTGTTGGATGACAGTGTGCATCGCATAGATCAATATCACTAAAATTCATATTAATAACTGTTGCCCAGCGGCCAATCTCCGGCCTATATAGATATCAGCAACACACAATTGCAATAAATAGCTGGTGTGTTGCGCCGCACGTATAGGGAACACCAAACACCCGCACAATATCAGCGCATTTGTCTGTCCCGCGAAGATCATCTCAACTTTCTTTCCAGTTAACTCTTGATGAACAACGGACCGCGGAACTATAAGGATATACCAACCTTTGTCCTTGAAGATGTTCCTGTTTTAAATGATTCTAATGACGAACAACTGTCAGTGTCCCAAGCAAGGCTAGGAGGTGGAGACCCGTATCCCCAAATGGCGAAACCACGCAAGAGTTTTTCAGGAGAGTCCGATACTACCGAGATATCACAGCCCATAGGAAGCCCGTCACTGTACAATACAACACCATATCGATCGGTTTCACAAGGATTTACACCTAGTCCAGCTGCGAGCGTCGAGTCATCTACTTCATACTATACTGCATACTCATCTCCTGGGAGTGACAAAGTTGTGGCTTCGCCACATGTAGAAAACAAAACCACCAGGGACAGAATGACTCTAAATGCACCGGTCTATAAACCTGGTATCTCTCAAACGCCGCCCAAATCTACGACTAACTACAGTTCGTCCACTAATTCAACTCCGCAACAACACATGAAATACCCTAAACATTTCCAATCGCATCAGGAGTTGCGAAGCCAAACCCAGCAAGAAAAGGCGCTGCTACCAACCAGAAAGGCCAATGTCGAGCATCCGCGACAAGTGTCATCCCCATCGTCTATTACTGGTGAAAGGCCCAGAGCTCCGAGCATAGCGACTATCACATGGAAGGCTACTGACCCGAATGAATGGACGTTGGAACGAGTTATTTATTGGTTGGAAAGCAACAAATTTGGGCCAGACTGGATTGAGACGTTTAGGTTTCGTAATATTCATGGTGAAGCTTTTTTGTCTCTGTCAAATTATCAAAATTTGAAAAAGTTGGGCCATTTCTATTCCAAGGGCGAAGAATATGATACCAGTCCGTCGCGATTTATCCATCTTTTGCGGAAGTTACTCAATCGCTCCATTTCGGCAAACACTATGGAATTGCTTCGGGCAGCGGAAGAAGGTAATCATCGTCCTAGTACCGATGAAGGTGGTAATGCGCCAGGGTGCGGAGATGGTTCTCCGATCACCACAAGTAAACATCATGAAAAGGCTAATTCTAATTCAGAAGACCACTTTCTTGATGTGAGAATGGGGAATAAAAAATCTCAAATTCAATCGCAGGAGAGACCGAATTCTACCTATGATACCTCAGGGAAATCATTATGGCCAGCGCCAGTGAGTGTAAGACATTACTATTATTATTACTTTTCTTTTTTTTTTTTTTTGACAAACTATTATTATGCAGTTGCTAACGCCCAAAATTTAGTCTCCATCGTCTCCTTCATTCCGCACTCATGGATTTTTCCGTCGACATCATAAATCCAGTTCGTCAGAATCATCGGTTATAAATAACAATAATGGCTCTAATCCGAATTTGCTGAATGTATCTGATACGGACGATAGGACTGTCGCCGGTAATTCTCAGGAGAATGAACAATACAAAAGAGGTCGAGGATTCTTAGGAAAGCTGAGAAGGCGGGACCATCGACACCACGGGTCTAAAGACGAGATGAACAAGATGTATTCGCCGCCATCTCCGAATTCTTATATTCATGATATACCAAAATCGTTAACCCCGCCACGGAATATTAATGATCCTTACGATTCAATTGAACCAAGGTACAAGCCAGTTCGGAGCTCGAAAAAGGTTCTGTTAGCAACCACTAACAATGAGACATTTACAACAATTGCGATAACAGACCTTACTACCGTTGATCAGATCAAAGACAAGCTTGCGTCAGAGTTCAATGTGCTGAGTTGGATAGGTTGCAATTTCCACCTCACCGATTTTGGCTGCACTCATGGAGAAGCTTTGGATCCAAATATGTTGTCCGAAATTCTTTTCAAGTCAAACATTGACATTGTTAAACTATTTATTTCAATACCCCCTCCAACAAAGTCATCTCGCTCGCCTGGACAGGTGTCTATAGACTCAAATGGCCAGCATCCCTCGACTCCTTCCTACATGATTATGAATGACGCTGCGAATGACAACCAAGGATATTTTGTGGGGGCAAAGGAGCATAGATCATCATCTTCACCATCACCGTCGTCGTCACAGCCACCACCTCTTCCAACGAAGAATGATGTCGATTCGCATAAGAATACGAACAATTTGAAAGTCCCCAGAAAAGACAATGTTGTTAAAAAGAAGAAATCGGGTGAGTTGCTTAATAGCTTCACGGCATCTCTAGCACCAGCTCAACCACCACAACCACCTCCACCGCCTCCACAGGAAACAGCAGCAGCAGACAAACCCGAGTTACCGCCCAGACCCATTCCAATTGAAAAGCCGGAGTTGCCTCCGAGACCGATTCCGGTATCAACACCGCCGGGCGACAAGCCAGAACTGCCTCCTAGACCAAAGGACTCCTTCAAGGTTATTCGTCCACCAAAACGAAGAGAAATCAATTTTGATGATCGGAGATCTTCACCATATGATAGAAAGGTATCTTCCCATGAAGGTAAGACTACCAACTTGGTCGCATTGAGGTCAGCACCGCCTCCACCAATGGGGAGGCAATCGTCTGTCAAGTCAAGAGATTTTTCCGGGTCATCTTTTTCGTCTACAGCCAGCCACAAACTCAACATCAACACTACCAACATTTCTACCGAATCACCGCCTTTGAATACGTATAGCCCGGGCCAATCGGAGAAATTGATTCCAAAACCGTATGTCGGACAACAGAAGAACACTGTTGTGAGGAAGCCGGTGAATAGCTCTGGAAACTCACCAGCCACACCGAACGAGCCGGATGAAAACTTTCAAGAAAATGAAATATCATTTGAAGGGGCACCTGCGTTTGTGGATGACGAGGATAGTGATTCGAGTGATGGTGGGCTCTGGGCCAAGAAACCACCGTCGGTATCATCCAAGAATTCGAAACCTGATCTAAAAGTTGAAACTGTTCATTCATCATCTGATAACAAGAATAGGGATGTGGCTTCGCCGTCGCCATTGACTAAGCCAGATTGGACAGTTAGGCCGACTGCTGAGGTTGTGTATGATAATCTTGAAAACTTCTTCCCTAACACCGATCTAGATAAACCGATCATCGCTGAGCAGCCGGTATCCCCAGCTGTTGATACTTCGAGTAACGTGGCAAACATATCCGCGAACAGTGCAAATAATAACTCCAACACGAGTATCAATGTTAACAGTAGTGGGAACATGTCTAATGGATCGACAGTGGGTGGTAAATCTAGTACCAACACGGACGAACAGGGTATTTACCACCCAGCATTGTCTCCAGTTGTCGAACCCAAAGAAGAGAAGGCTTATAAGTCCGAAAAAAATCATGATATCAACGACCATCCTGATTCATTTGATAGTGACGCACCGTTGAATGCCGGAGGTGCAGCGGCGATACGTTCTCGATCTAAAATGAAATCTATTCGAGTTGTTGCACGAGAAGCCAAGAAACGTGATAGTACGAGTAATAAAGGCGGGGAAGTGTTGCGAAGACGAAGTACCAAGGTGTGGGGTCGTCAGGCGGTTGAAGTGACATTGAACAACGTTAATGAGGAAAAGAAGATCAATTTTAAACAGTTTATGTGGGTAAAGGGTGATCTGATTGGTAAAGGTACGTTTGGTAAGGTGTATCTCGCGCTCAACGTTACGACCAGGGAAATGATGGCCGTCAAACAGGTCGAGGTGCCGCAAACGGCAAGCGATAAAGCAAGTAGCAGACAAAAGGAAGTTATTGAAGCGTTGCATTCTGAAGTTGAGACAATGAAAGATCTGGACCATTTGAACATTGTTCAATATTTGGGCTTTGAGGCACTTCCTGACGTCTACAATTTATTTCTGGAATACGTCCCGGGCGGATCAATCGGAAGAATACTACAAATGCATGGCCGGTTTGACGAGACATTGATAAAGTCGTTGACTCGACAAGTGCTGGAGGGCTTGGCATACCTACATTCTTGCGGAATTCTGCATCGGGACCTGAAGGCCGACAACCTGTTGCTTGACATTGATGGGATTTGTAAAATTTCTGATTTTGGTATTTCGAAAAAGAGTCGAAACATCTACACTAACGATGCCGACATGTCGATGCAGGGTACAATTTTCTGGATGGCGCCCGAAGTCATTCACAACGTCGTCCACAATGAAAAGCAAGGGTACAGTGCTAAAGTAGATGTTTGGTCGTTGGGTTGCGTGGTTTTGGAGATGTTTGCCGGACGAAGACCGTGGTCTACGGACGAGGCAATTGGTGCTATGTATAAGCTCGGGACTTCCCGACAGGCCCCACCGATCCCTGATGATACCAAGCCGCATGTTAGTGTTATTGGAAAGGAATTTTTAGACAAGTGCTTCACTACAAATCCGGAAGAACGGCCGACGGCGAGACAGTTGTTGGAAGACAGCTT
>JAJLUK010000107.1:8855-26804 GCA_030570055.1 Blastobotrys chiropterorum
TTTTTTTTTTTTTTTTTTTTTTTTTTTTTTTTTTTTTTGGTGGAAAACGGGAAGGGAAGATCAACTTGTGGGACTGAACTCAATTTTTCATTCAACGAAAATGGCATATTCAGAAGACGAAATGGAGGCAGGCAAAACCAAGCTTGCGTCGGTAGATGATTTGAGTAGATATACCGGCAGAATCAAACTTGAAAACGATGACTATTTTAAGCGAGGATCAAGAGGGGCGAAAAATTCCAATGGGCCTGTGTCCGATAAGGCGGATAGAGCAACTAATGAACAGGTCCTGGATCCTAGGACCAGAATGATACTGTTCAAAATGATCAACAAAGGAATAGTGTATGAGATCAATGGTTGCGTTAGCACAGGCAAAGAGGCGAATGTGTATCATGCATTGACCGAGCGAGACGAGCATAGAGCCATTAAGGTATACAAGACTTCCATCCTAGTTTTCAAGGATAGAGATCGATATGTATCAGGAGAATTTCGGTTCAGAAACGGATATGCAAAGGGGAATCCGCGGAAAATGGTCAAGTTATGGGCAGAAAAGGAAACAAGAAATTTGAAGCGATTGTATCAGGCAGGCATTCCAACTCCAAAGCCATTATTCTTAAATATGCATGTATTGGTTATGGAGTTTTTGGGGGATGAGAATGGGTGGCCGAGCCCGCGTTTGAAGGATGCGGTTATTGATGAATCAGAGTACCCGTATCTATACTTTCAGCTGTTATCCTATATGAGACTGCTCTATCAAAAATGCCGCTTGGTTCATGCGGACTTGAGTGAATATAACATTCTCTATCATGAACAAAAATTATACATTATTGATGTCTCGCAATCTGTTGAACACGACCATCCTCATTCTTTGGAATTTTTGAGAATGGACATTAAGAACGTTAATGACTATTTCAAACGACAGGGAGTTCTTCCATTTTCCGAGAGAACATTATTCAAGTTCATTACCGATGACCCCAAAAAAGAACCCCAAGACGAGACTTCTGAAGGACTGATAGAAACACTCACCGCCATGCCGCACGAGGATTTGACTGAGCAAGATGAAACAGATGATGCCGTTTTCAGATCTGTATATATTCCACAAAATTTGGAACAAGTCTACGATATTGAGCGAGATACACAAAAAATTGAGCGTGGAGAAGGCCGAGACTTGATCTATTCCAAACTCTTTGTTACCAACAATAAAAACGGAGGCGACGGAGAGGGAGAATCAGATAGCGATGAGGATGGCAGCGATTCTGATGGTTCAGGAACCGAATCAGGCGATGATGTTTGGATCGAAAAGCCTAAGGAAATCAACAAAAAGTTCACCGATCGTGAGGCAAATAAGGATCGTAAGAAGCAGATCAAAGAAGACGCCCGAGAAAAGCGGAAAAACAAAATGAAAAAGAATACAAAAAAAAAGTTGATCAACCAATCAACAAATAAAAGGAAGAAATAATAATAATAATAATAATACTGATAATAATTTACTAATCATGAGAGTTGTGGTATGTCATAGACAGCCAATATACCCAGTTATTATTTTTATTATTAAACCGAACCACCGGAAGCACCATGGTTCCCTACTAGCCCAGCCATCTCAAGCAATGCCCAATTATCATCGTAGTTGCCAATGTTGACACTTTGACGATATTCAGCCTCTCGCTGTTCCCATGCCCATTGCTTCTTTTGCTCTTCAAGATCCTCTTTCCCACCATAACCCCAGACTTCCAGACCCGTGATCGAAAACCTAGCTTCATATTCAGCAGATGGATGGACTTTTGATTGATGGTATGAACTCCCTGCGCCTAAATGGCGGAATACCCCATACTCCAGTGATTCCTCCAACGTCAGAGACACATTGTCAAGACTGAAAGTAGTATGGCTACCGAGAGTTTTTGGAGGGGGGCTGCCAAAACCTATTCCACCTGGACTGACATTACAGAAATATGCAAAATTGTGTTTAATCCTTGATGAATTGTAAATATCCAACATCGGGCTGAGTTGCAACAACATGCACGCTTCCTCCCCAAATGCCTCTTTATTGCTCAACTTCCATGGTTCATCAATAATAGCAGCAAACGCGACGTGAGTCCCTGAGTTGTACAGTCCGCCATGATGATGCTGCCTGTTTTCTTGGGATTTTAATAAACGAGTGGCGGGGAGGAGATGATCAAAAGCCTTCTTCCTCGATGAATGATCTTTTGGTGACAATATTGAGCCCGATACAATGAGCAGCGTGGGCGCATTCCATTTGAAAACTTTACTTTCAAACGATCTCATGGAGAATCCCGACCTTGAACCATTATAAAGCATGACAAACTTACCGTACACTTGTTCCGGCCCAAGAATCGTAGCGAGCTGTGCTAAATCTGCTGGCCGAAGGAGCTTCGATTTTAAATTTTCGGTCAGCACTGACGAGTCTTTTTTCTCTTTATTGTTGTAGAGGAATTGGTTGAATAAATTCCCAAGAGGTTTAAATAGGTAGGGCAGAATTACGGTTGCGTTTTTGAACTGCGGGTATGTGATTTTATGATCACTCAAAGTGGATTCAGTTATCGCTGGGTTGATTGTGCGCACAATGCTCAACGCATTCTCGCGGTATCTATCCATATGCTTTGTGTGGCTTTGAAGGTACAGGTCAACCGACTCATTAGGCTTATAATTGGTGAATAGCAATAGCAATGTGACGAGGTTACACAAATCCTTCCCACTTATTGAATACTGGCCCATGTCAATCGACTCCATTTTTTGGATTACTTCAAAATCATCCCATGATTCGATATCTTCTAGGGTATACATAATCAAGTCCTCCTCATCTTCATCCACAATATCTCCGGACGATATTTCTTTGTTGTTATTCTCGACAGGTCGAGGTGGTTCCTCCGTTGCTTGCCTCTCATACGTAGCGAAGGACATGAACAGTAATTTTGTAACATCATAATTAGTCTTAAGCAGCCCTTTATATTTGCCATTGTAAAATGCAATTGACTTGATCAAGTTTTGTAGAGTAAGAGGCGCTGGGGCTAGAGTGTTTACAAAAGGGAAGGCGGATAAAAATCCGACGGATTTGAAGATTAAGCTGCCCACCGTGCCATCGCCAATGTTGTCCGGAATCGACAAATATTTCAACCTGTATAATGAGAAAAAAAAAAAAAAAAAAAAAAAAGCTGTTAACAGTGGCGAATGGTTTCCCTTCAACTTATCCAACTTACAATGCGTCTTCTTTCCAATAATCTCCAACTGTTGCTTCATGATCTGCTAATTGTTTGAACACCTCCTATGAAGATGTCAGAATTTAACGCAACCAACATATTGTCACAAGGCCGACGTAAAAAAAAAAAAAAAAAAGGACTCACCTTTATTGACCAAATTTCTATTTCACTGAATTGAGCAGCACACTTCTTGCAAAACAAAAATGACACTTCCTCCGGAGTCAATTTCCTTTCGTCCTTACTCGTGCTCTGACCCATTGTTGTTGATGCTACCGCCCTCGAAATAAATTGGGAGATACTACCATCGCGGTCAGCCCATGGACCCACCACCGCCACCACAAGCCGTTCTTGTTGCTATAGTGCCAAGTTTTATACGCCGGAGCATCCTATTGTTTCTTGAAGTCTCGATTTTTAAAAACTGGACTCTTGCCAAGCCGTAGGAGTTGTCCTCATGTATTTGCACGTTCAATTGGGTGTGCAGATATTGCAACTTTTTTTTTTTTTTTTTTTTTTTTTTTTTTTTTGGCTCTTGGGTCTGCCGAGAGCCTCGGAGTTGCATCTCATACAGTGCGTGTAGTTCGGCTACCGGTAGGAAAGGATCAGAATACTGCTGATATCCCTCGAATACGTTAGTTTAAATAAGCACCTCAAGTGCCGAGGTATTTGTGGTCTCAATTAATCCCACAAAGCAACCAACTGGTTAT
Source organism: Blastobotrys chiropterorum (assembly GCA_030570055.1). Taxonomy (NCBI): domain Eukaryota; kingdom Fungi; phylum Ascomycota; class Dipodascomycetes; order Dipodascales; family Trichomonascaceae; genus Blastobotrys; species Blastobotrys chiropterorum. Next base: position 12,772 of record JAJLUK010000107.1, read on the forward strand.
TGTCTTAACTCTATGCGAACAATAATTTTTTACTGGTCGTTCCGTACACCAGCCCCAATGGGTTATTTTAAACAAACGCTTCTCTTATCTGAACCAAATTCAAGGATCTTTAAACCTTTCTTTCCCCGAGAATCGTTCAGAGTTTTACAGATCGGCGCTGTGCGGCTCGAGTATCGGCGTTTTTTTATTATTATAATATAGCTATTTTTTCTTTTGTTCTTCGGTTTCCCTTGTCTCGGAGAGGAGGAACATGCATGCATTAATTTTGTGAACTAGCTAACGATTTTCGTTTGCTTCCCTTTGCGCTCATCATTTGTCGCCGAAATTACCACAACCAGAACCACCATGAGAGAGCTCATGTCGTTAATGACATGCGGGCTGGCGGACAACTTTCGGAGCCATTCTTCTGAACACGATCACTTCGCGAATCCGGAAATCCGTTTGCAGAGACCCAAGCAGAAGCAGCGAAAAAGTGACCATGGCCACCATCATAAACTGAATCCATTCCATCGGAAAAACAAATCCACCGGCAGCTCGCCCGATGAGTGTCATGAAGAAAACATCGTCCCCGGCACTGATTTCCGTATCCATGACCAAGACTTGTTCAGATCTACTACTACGGGAGAGCATTCATGCTCTCACAGCTTGACTACTTCGACCTCTCGACAGAATCATCGTCATTTCGATGAGTACGACCCGGACACGATGAACCATCCGGTGATGGTTGACACGTCCCTTTCTCCAGGCTTTCGGGTTGCAAGGTGACGATTCAAATTGCCAACTTTTTTTTTTAACGGCATTGTCCACGATCGACCACCGGAGCTTCACGTGTGATGGCAAAAAATGTGCGGCGTTGTGGTCGCTTATCATGGAACTACTATGGCGGTATCTCGGCGAGTCATGTTGACTGGGACTGTATATGGAATGCTGTTCGTTTGCGTAACAAAGTGAAAAAGAAAAAAAAAAAAAAAAAAAAAAAAAAAAAAAAAAAAAAAAAAAAAAAAAAAAAAAAAAAAGAGAATATAAAGTTAACGCCACTAACACCCCGTTTTCTGTGTTTAATAATACCCATTTGTACATATACTGTAGACCAAAAGAAAATGTCGCGGTATAATGTGTTTGCTTTACCCAAGGACCTTGTGGACACTCTAAAACCACTCAATTTGGATCCAAATGCAGCGGCAACCGCTATCACCTCTCAAGAGTCGGCACATAGTTCGTTAACTCCAGCTTCAGACCCAGCGCCTACAAAAGCTTCATTTGAAAAAGAACTGGAGGATGGGAACATGGTCAACTGTACCTATTGTGGGCAATTAAGCGCCGACACAGCGCAAGAACTCAGAGACCACTACAAGAAGGATTTCCACAGATTCAACATCAAACGGAAGCTTCGAAATGAACCGCCAGTGACGGAGGAACAGTTTGAAAAAATGGCAACAGATTTGGACGAATCAATTTCGGGCTCTGAAGATGATGGAAGCGGAGACGATACAGAAAACGAAGACAATGTGACTAGCCTGATGAAAAGGACCTCGTTAAACCCAATCACCGAGGATACTGACGAGCGAGCTAGTATTTCGGGTATACCAAACTCATTCCATGGCTCTCCCTATGCATACTTCTTTTCAGAACAAAAATTCGACCCATCCAGATGCCTGGCAATTTATAAGAATGTTATGGATCCAGACGTTCTTTCAAACGATCCGATGAAGGCGTTGGATTCACTCAATCCCAACGGCCATTCAGTAATCGTAATGATTGGAGGTGGTCATTTCTCCGCTGCCGTCATTGCCCACGCACCAATCCCCAATCAAAAGCCCACAATCTCGAGCCCATACGTTCACATCAATATCCTGGAACACAAAACCTTCCATCGATATACCACTAGAAGAAAACAAGGTGGCTCTCAATCTGCCTCTGATGCAGCTCGCGGGAAGGCCAATTCAGCCGGGTCCAGCTTGCGAAGGTATAATGAAATGGCCCTTCAAAATGAAGTCCGTGAACTGTTAGCTTCATGGAGATCTCGGATCGCTACAGCAAATAGCATTTATATCCGTGCAAATGGTAAGACTAATCGGGCCGTCATTGCAAACTATGAAAATTCGCCAATCTCCACCCGTGATAAACGAGTCAAGAGTCTGCCGTTCTCCACTGCCCGTGCTACTAGCACAGCAATTAAGCGTGCGTGGGCTGAATTAACTACTGCGAGCGTAGTTGACAAACCGGAACCGAAGTCGACAAAACCCACCTCAGGCTCGCAAAAGCAAACTCCATCCTCGTCTTCGAGACCAGTTACGCCCAAAAAAGAACTATCCCAAGAGGAGAAACATACTAATGAGCTGACTGGGTTTATAAAAAAGTCAAGGACACCTCGGGTAACGGCCTATTTGAAAACCTACAAACTTGGTCCAGATTTTGAATTCATGCCGCAATCTCAGTATGGATCAGCCCCGAATTCTTTATTTTACGCAGCCACTCACGGCTCGCACCATGTTGTTCAAACTCTTCTAACCAATCTGGGGGCAAATCCTGGAATCAAGAATGTCAATGGAAGATATCCGTATGAAGTTGCATCAGACAGAGCCACCAAAGACGCGTTCCAACTTGCACGTGGAATATTGGGTGAATCTAAATGGAATTGGGACGAGTTTAGGGTTGGGCCGCCGTTAACAAAAAAGGATATCGAAAACCGTTCCGTACAGGAGAAAAGTGAACTTGAAAAGGCCAGAAAAGAGAGTCTCCAGCAAATGGAGCGGGAAGAAAGAGAGAAAAAACTGCAAAACACAATCAATAGACATGGCCCGGGTAAGAAGTTGGCGTCATCTGTGGTCACCTCTGCCAGTGCGGAGTCAAGTTTGAGGGGGCTAAGTGACGAAGCTAGAATGAGGTTGGAAAGAGAACGACGAGCAAGAGCGGCTGAAGCCAGATTCAAAAAACAATAATAATATAGATAGACTTTGCATTTTACTGCATTATTTATGATACGTTCTCATCACCAGTCACATTAGACTTTGTAAATATGAATGACACAACAGTGTCTTTGTTTTCATTATCTTTCAAAATACCTTGCAAAAGGTCATCTCCAACTGCTGATAACGCGGTATCGTCGCTTAAAAGTGGCAGAGGATTAATATGGCGGTATTCGAGCAAACGTTTTAATCTTTCGCTCGCCCTCATCCGTTTAGGGACAAACGGCCCCTGTTTGGCCACAACGTTTGCATTCATAAAACCGCCCATTCCCTCATTTTTATCATCATTACTATCAACATCGTCAGCTACGTTCCCCTCTGCTGTGATCACTGCTTCACTACCATCTCCCCTACATGCACATGCAAGCAAGTCGTGAGTATTAGACGTGGTTTCCTCGTAAAGCTGGAAAAGATCCCGCAACTCTTCTTGTGTAAATGAATTACTACTACCACTGTTTCCAGTTTCAGATTCTAGCTCATTGGGTCCGTCTTCCATAAACCGAGATGCTAAACCCTTTTTGGTAATTTGACGTTGGTAAATTTTCTCGTCAATGCTCCCGGTAATTAACAACCGATAAATAAATACTGGTCGTTCCTGACCCTCTCTATGAATTCGAGCCATTGCTTGTTCATCAATGGTAGGGTTCCATTCACCATCGATCATAAACAACCTAGATGCTCCAATAAGGTTTAAACCTGTTCCACCGCTCTTTGCCGACAAAAGAAATGCAAAGCAGTCTTCATTAGATGTTCGGTTAAATTTGTCAACATATTTTTGTCGATCTGCAGGTTTTGTGGACCCATCTAATCGAAGACTTGAAATTTTGAGATGCGTCAACATGAAATCAACCAGGTCTAGAGTTTTTGTTGAACTAGATACAATGACTACTTTTTCATCAGTGTCATTCCGCAGCTTGATCAGTAGTGATTTGAGAACTGAGAATTTCCCGCTGAGCATGCCTGAATTGCTCTTTTGTCGGGCATCAACAAGCAGCGGCGAATTACAGACCTTTTTGAGTTTCGTAATCGCAGTTAGAGTAGCAGCCCTCTCCATGCTTTCAAACGACTGTCTCACTTCAGAGGAATTCAAAACTTCTTTGTACAGCGCTCGTTGGGCCCCAGTAGGTAAACAGAATAATACGGTTTCAGTCTTGGGCGGTAAAAACCCCTTTATAGTATCCGGAGTTCTTCTTAAGACAAACCCTCGCGTCTTTTGTACTAATTCGTTTAATTTTTCACCACCTTTTTCTCTGTTCTTTTGTGTCGCCTGCGGATCTTGTCCACGTAGTATTGGATTCTCAAATTCTCGTTTGAACTCACTTGGCGTACCCAAGACTCCTGGATTAAGGAAGTCTGCCATCGCAAAAAATTCCGACAAATTATTTTGAATGGGAGTTCCCGAGAGCATTATTCGTTTGGCTGCATTCAACGAAAGAATTGATTTGGTTGATTTACTTTCTAAATTTTTCAGTTTCTGTGCTTCATCACAAACCACAATATCAAACTTTGCCCTTTTCAGTGTTTCGGCTGCCAGCCTCAATCTATCATATCCCACAATCATTACCTGGTACACGCTACTGGTCACAAAAGTGTTGACATCTGTTTTTCCGTCTACAACAAATAGACGTAAACGAAGGCTACCAAGCCATTTATTAAACTCCCTTTTCCAATTATCAATTAGAGTCACTGGACACACAACTAGGGCTTTTTTGATAGTTGACGCCTGATTTTTATATGGGGATTGTTTAAATAGGGTCCATAGCAACGTTATAGCCATCAAAGTTTTGCCTAGCCCCATATCATCTGCAAGTAAGGCTCCATGACCGCCGTTATTATCTCTCATTCCCATAACACATTCATAAAGAAACTTGACACCTTCAATTTGATGCTGTCGTAATTTTTCTGACAGGATCGGATCAACCACTACATCGATAATGCTGTCTTGAGGAGCACCTTTATCCGCAATACGTGGAAGAACAACTGCACCGGGCTTTCTTGGATCATGTCTCGGACCTTGACTCCTTTTCAATGGGTTTGATAAGAAATATGGGGACTGGGTCATTTTTTGCATCATATTATTATCGCTCCCGATTGCGGGAGTACTAACAGTGAAATCTTTTCTCTCCACGGGAATTGACAATGATGGAGCCGGTTTGTGTTCGATCGTACTGTCTTCCAACCTATTTTCTATCAGAACTTCTTTCATACCAATCATTAAGATATCATCCTCTTTCAGAGACGCGCTATTTACTTTAGTTCGGCCGACTAATAACCCACTGCTATCTTTAACAACAACGTTCCCATTTGCTTGAACCACCATAGTTCCATCATCATCCCACGTCTTATGTTTCTTGTTGGACATTTTCCTAATCATAACTCCATACCTCCTTTCTCCACATCCACCGTCATTCCCAGTACTAGCTGGTCTTTTCGGATTCTTAAATCCTTCATTACTACTGGGGCGTTTCAAAGCGTTACTGTTTGAATTTAATAAGATACCAGTGCCGGTACTGCTTTTTGGTCTGAACATAGCCGCCCATTAAAGTCGGCCGCGGACGATGAAAATTGTTGCAACGAAACACGACGACGCGTCACAACACGAAAACAGATACAACGCAGGTGATAGGAGAACGCGATTTTAAGCATTTAACAACAATATTTTTTTAAAATTTCTTTTTAAAGAATTCGTTTTCATTAGTCTATACACTATAATACTTTTTATGCAGCATTAATACCCAAATTAATCTATCCCGATAATGTAAAGTTCCCAAAAATCATAAATAAAAAATCATAAATAAAAGAGTGACAAGAAGTGTTTGTTGCGGGTGTTGCTTATGCAGAGCCTCCATTCATACCGGCAGAGTAAGCCAGATACCAAGTCAAACTGGCACCGCCATCCAAAAGTTTCTGGCTGTCAAAGTTGTCGGCAGAGAAAAAGTCGTATGCTTTCTTTGGTTCAATGATTGCTTGATTGCTGCGTAAGATACCAGTCCATCCACTGTGTACATCACCAAGGATTGGTTCAATAACTTGGTCCCATTCTTCCTTCACAAATTCCGGAGTTCTAATAGTCGAAGACACTGGAGTGATTGGAATCATGTGAATACCTTGGATATATTCGATGTTTCGTCCAAAATAGGTGGTGTGGTCCACTTGGTTTTCAAAAGTGATACCGGCGACCTTATTCTTGACGAAGTTCTTTGGCTGGTTTCCGTTGTCATCCTTCATCAAGAAATAAGAATCAAGAGATCTCTTCATAATGGCAATCATCAAGTCACCTCTAGCTTCCATCTTCTTATCGCCAATGACCTTGCCCCACAACTTCATTCCGTAGGCAAAATTGTAATCTTCAGAAGAAGATTCTTCGTCCTTGCCACCAGAGCTTGCAAACATGCCATGAGCCCAGGAGTGTCCATGAAACCAATCGAACATTCTGAAAACTGGGAAATGACTGTCATCTTCAGTCGGGTTCGCAACATCTCTAACCAATGCGTTAACCCAGTCCTTATTCTTCTCAATCCAGTTTCCACCAAGTTGCTTGTCAACATGGCCGATAACAGCAGCAGTATGGATGTAATAACCGTAATGGAAGTGATGATCATTGTAGTATGGATTGCCAAAGTCAGCACCAGTATCACCATCCTGGGCAGCAGTCGATGAGATGCCTTTGAATTTGGTGTCATACATCAGTGGAAGTGGTTGATTATTTTTGGTGAAAATGCTGAACGCCTCTTTCAAGTCTTCAAGTGCGGCCTTTGCAGTATCCTCCTTTTGCAAAATATCATTAACCACAAGTAAGATGTATGCGTATTTGTCAAATGCCTTACCAGCAGTGTAAGTGGAGGCAACATTAACTTGACCAGTCATATTTTGAGAGAGTTCGTGCTTAGCGGCCTCGGCAATTTTAGCCTTAACTTCGTCAGAGTAGTTTACTTCAGACTTGTCAGTTGGAACAGGAAGGAATTGAATGTCAGTGTGGAGTTTCTCTGTCATAATCAGTCGGTTAGTTCTGAACCCAGTCATAATACCCTTGGTTGTAGAAACAATATTAAACTTGGTTTCCGCAGCAGCCATATCCTTAGTGAATGATTCAGCTTGATGAGGTAGAGCCCAAATCCAAGTAGTTCCTCGGGAAGATTGTCCCTTGGTTTCGTAGTCGATAGAATAGACACCAACATCTCCATTCGTAACGTTAGCGCTAAGGGAGGCCGTCACCGGGTACATACCTGCAGTGGAGTCCATCATAGAGTCAGCACCTTTTGGAAGAACACCGACTTGAATAACTACATTACTAGCCTTACCGTCAGCAACGATAGAGGAATCTTTTTGCTTGAGTTGAACAGGCTTGCCATCAGCAGAGGAGACATAGATGACCCAAGTAGTATCAGAGTTGCTAATGTCGACGGTGTATTTTTCAATCGAGTTAGCAGCGTCCACCTTTGCAGCAAAAGTGTTGTTGGCAAGGGATGCATTGAAAGGAACGGTAGAGGTAGCACGTTTAGCAGCTTGTTTGTCATTGTCATTGTCTCCAGAAAGAGAGGACTTTTTGAAGTTTTTGAATCCAAGTTGGCTTGTAAGCTTTGGAGTCAAACCGTTGTATTCACCAGTGACAAGACCCATACCCAGGGCAATTGGGAAATTAATCGACCCTTGATCGGTGCTCAGGGCAGCATGCACAGAGAAAGGACCCATTTCTGAAACGCTAAGCTTTTCGTTACCATCTGCGAACTCGTCTGCGGAGAAGACCATAGACATGAGTCCAACAGGGTTAACATAGTATTCAACAGGGTTGGCGTTAGGGTCGGGACCGTAAACCTAAAATGATTGTTAGCGCTCCATTTTTAAGATAGGAAAAAAAAAAAAAAATCGTTAAAACTTACTCTTTGGTCAAATTGAGTGTGCGAGACAGCAAAACCGGGCAGTTCGGAGAGGTTCGACCACCAGACGGAATATGGAAAAGCATAGACTGGATTCTTTTGGTCGTCAAGCAGCAAGTTATCGTAAAACTTGTTGGTTTGAATTGGTTTGTCAGAAGAGTTGATGCCTTTTGGAATTTCCAATGGAAGCGGCTCTCTCTTGAAAACATCCAATGGCTCATTAGTATCAATTGGGCTGATAATTGAACCGGGAGCGTAATAACCATCTGAGCCCGAATTTGCATCCGAGGAGATATCGGAGAAGGACGGCGTTGGAGTGTTCAATGGAACTTTGCTACCATCATCACCAGTGGAAAGTGGACCAGGGTTTGTAGTGCTTCCTTGCACAGTTGGTTCTGGCGTGTTAGCAGGCGGTTCAGGAGTGTTAACAGCGGAAGAGCCAGCTGGAGCGGGACGGGTGGAAGTCTCTGGTGGAGAACTGGCAGAGGAACCAGGTGATTGAGGAATCCCCAGAGAGGCAACAGTAGACGACTCAGCTTGAGTGGATGGCGATACAGCAGATGAGACAACCGACGCCGTGGATGAGCCCGCAACAGCAGAAGAACCAGCGCGGGAAGAGGCAAGAACATCTTCGGAACAGGTCGGTGCAGGAACAATAGAAGATTCTCGAGATTGCGCTGAGGACGAAACAGCCGGGGCCGGCGGCGGAGTTGCAGAAGAGCTAGCAGGAGCAGGTGCACGGCTTTCGTCAGAGCAGGTTGGTGATAGTGGCGCAGATGAATCAGTCGGTGAAGCAGTGACAGAAGAAGGTGCATCGTCAGAAGATCCGGTAGGTTCAGGGACGTTGCTCGACCCGCTTACTTGTTTGTTAGAATTGTCAGCATTGTTTGGTTTGTCGTCAGTAGCGTCATTGCCACCACCTTCGCTATCTTCGCAATCATCGTCGACGTCTTCATCATCATCACCGTCGTCGTTTGAATTGACATTGTTGGAAGGTTCTGGCAATGGTGTGGATGATGAAGCCACTGTAACTGAAGAACCTTCAATGCTAGGGTTCATGCCTGCGTGTACGGTTTCCCAATCAGTTGAAATGACGGTTCTGTGTACCTGCTGACCGGTGACAGTAATAGTTGTATAGTATGATGGCTTGTCATTATCAGCCACATTAGAATTGATGTTCTCAGAAGGTTGTGGTGAAGATAATGGAGCAGACGACGTTAAAGCAGAAGTGGTGACAGGACTTGGACTACTAGTAGGATTACCCTGTACCGACTGTACCGACTTCCACTCAGTCGAAGTAATAGTATTATGAGCTTCTTTTCCAGTAACAGTAACAGTAGTGTAGTAAGAAGTCTTCATCACATGAACCTTCGACTGAGAGTTGTCACTCGGGTTCAAATTGACAGAAGTGATATCCTGGCGTTTGCACTCAGAGAGTTCCTGAATGGCTGCACAGGATCCTTGTGTGGCCAGCAAGGCTAAGGAGAGTAAATTGTTATATTTCACCATCTTTTTGAAAAAGGAGGTCAACGAAAGGAAGGCTAGTGAAATGCAAATAGCGAATGAAGTGTAAACCGCGTATCAATGAAACGATAGAATTGCCGTCTGTATAAATGAAGGTCTTAAAAAGAACGTAATGCGCAATGATATAGTGCACAAGAAAAGAGGGCGACGGGCCTTTGAATAAAAGGTGATATGCCGATATAAGGCCTAAAAGTTGTTTTTAGGAGTTGTCGAACGGTTAGAATTGATAAACTGGATCGTCCGGATCCGTTCGGTCTTATATAATTGGGTCCATGCACATTAATTATCTCCAGATCCACATTCGACGATCTCAAAACAGAGTTGCAAATCCTACCATCCTATTAAAACTCCGGATCGACATTCACCTAACCAACGGTGTGGCCGGGCCTCGAGACGTCAAGAAGTACCGATCGGCCATCTGAGTCCTGATTCGGTAGTAGTGCGGCTGTTTAATTCCTAATAGGGAAAATGATCTGCAAGAAGGCTGGCTGGGTGGTAGGGCCACATAGCATTCCTAAATTAGTGGCTGGTATATTTGTACGCCTAACAGTGCATTGACCAGTTTTTTAATTTACCATTAGCGAGAATGTTCAGCCGCCAGTTATTTAAGCGACTCGCTTAGTTACTGAATTAAGACTGTGGCAGGACGATCTCTTCCGGAAGCAGTAAGGACCCACAATAGCACGAATTATCCGCTGATGCGACGAACATTCCACCGCCTGAAGGTGAAATTTGATCCTTGCTCTGATCGACACTTTGGTGGTTTGAGAGCATGACCTAATGGAGAAGTCGCTTCATGATTCTCGGCGGTGTTTACATGAAATTAAATAGGATGGTTGCGTTTTTTTTATAAGTGTTGGGAGGACCCGATGGACCGATCTCCCAGATAAGCAGATTAGCGCAGCTTACCGTTGGCCGTTCGGAGATCCAGGAGCGCACAGCACTACTCGGTAGTGTATAATGTAGTTTTGTTTTATTTTTTTTGGTAGTTTTCCGGTTCATGAACAGACCACTTCAAAATACATTGCTCCAGGCGGGTACTGTCCGGAGTTGTAAGATTGAGACACTTAGGTCACGCAGTTGCTGGGAATGAACCATTCGAAACAGGTCTAGCTATTTTACTGTTACTTCTTGGCATAGCGATCATTGCACATCTGTTCATCCTGGCGAATCATCCGTTCATCTTCAATTAAGTACTTCATCACAATGGGTTTTTCTTTTTTTTTTAAAAAAAAATTGACATTAAAAAGTATTGAACTTTCATAAATAAATAATTACGTAGATTATGAATCATTACTATCATTATTTTTATTCTGTGAATCATCTGCTTGATGGTCTTCACTTGATCTGGAATTGATAAAGTCGCCGACACTTTGCAGCAATTCCTCAATATTGGTAGCTTCATGATCGGAATTAGGTTTGTCGTTGTCAGCGATATCACCTAAATCTGATACGGGATCCTGAGGCCGACTACGTGTTTCCAACTCTGGGTCAATCGTAGCCGGTTCATTTCGAGCCGTCGAACTATCATCTAACGGAGGACCAGAAATCGATTGTGCCGCTTCTTTTGGTGCATCATTGGTATTATCAGAAGTCGGTACCGTTGATGAGGAAGCCGCTGTTGGGGCGGGAATGTTTGTCATGGATGAGGATGCCGTGATAGTAGTCGTGGCAATTGCCGAAGACTCTGCAGTAGCTGCCACCGAAGGTTTCGCAGCCACCGCTGTAGTGTTCTTCTTCTTGCCTCTTCTGCTATCACCTGTCACATATTTCAACACTGGAGGAATCTCATGGCCACCTTTAATGAAAAATAGTTTGAGGTTTCTGGCTTTATCCTTTAATTGTACTTGTGTTCGATCTTTTAGAACCTCCGATATGGTACCACCTGCGCCATGAAGTTCCAGAATTTGACTCCAATGAGGGCCTTGCACATTGTCAAGTCCGTGCATAAGGGCCGCTTCCTCATCACGGGTCCACGGTCGTCGGAAATACTGCGCACCTGTACGAGTTCCACCATTAGCGCTCGCCGCGCTTTGAGAAGATCGTACAGATTGGTACGCAGTTGCAACCGTACTGCTATCATTGCCGTTTTTATTTCCGCCAGTGGAGTTCAGTAACTTTGGATCGTAAATATTTTCACCTTCATTCCCAGTTCCAGCCGGTTTCTTTGAACTGAAAATTTTTGAGTCGGATCTTTTCCGCGTGGGTATCTGACTCTGCCAGATATGGTACGACGGCTTGTTATCGACGACAGGCATTTTGCCATTCCCATTGACCCCCGATTCTTGGTCGCATCGCAATGATGATTCATTCACAAGATGAGTTATATTCTTGGAAATGTACTCATGCAGGTCTCTCACAAAGTTGAGCCAATCATATTTCTCAGAGAGCTGTTCCGCAGTGGACGACGACAACTCGAGGTTCTCTCGTCGCTTTTTGCAACGGTTCGCAAAATCAATTTCACTCGGAGCCAACGAGCGAGATCTTGGTCTTCGCAAAAGCAAAACCTTATCGATATCGTCTGGGAACAGTTCTACTAATGTTTCGTTTAATGGGGACGAGTCTTGATCTTGTTTCATCGCGGAAATGTATGCTTGTGTTTTCAACTCGAGATATAACGCCCCCTGACTTTTCAATAGGCGGCCATTGTCCCCAACAAAAGCGTCAATGAAGTACTTGTTGAGGTGAAAGAATCCTATTTGGGTGGAACCGAAGATGGCACAAACAAATGTGGCCAAGTTGATGCGTTGTATAACTGCTTTGTGTTTTTTTGATGTACGCAGGAATTCCAATTCGGGCGTTGCTAAGAAAGGTTCCTTGGTATAGATCTTCTTGACCTGTTGGAAAATATCCAACATCTCTCTGAACGCGAGACCTTCTTTTGATTCTGGTTCCACAACCGCCTTCAAAAGGGTGTCTTGCGGTCCTCCTTTGGCAAGAATTGTAAGTATCTGCGTGGCCAAGTTATCTAATACAGGTAGCGAATTCAACTGAAGCAGAGTTTGCGGGTCGTTGTAGTCTATATCGGTGGACGTTGTCGCCGAAATCAGCGGTTCGTTATTCGGGGTGCCAACTTGGTTGACAGGGGTGTTTGCAGAAGTTTCTGAATGTGCTGATGGTGTAGTCGCAACTGGTGACTGCGTACGCGATTTTTGCTGTAGTTGTTGAGGTTGGTACTGCTGCCGGGGTTGTTGTTGCTGGTGGTGGTGGACATTGTCATTCAGTCTCTCGTCTTCGTCGACATGCTGCTTTTCCTGGGCCACTTCGCCGTGCGGTGTCTTCATTCGTGACGACGCTGGTTCCTTGTGACTATCAATTGGACCGGTGGAGCTGCCATTATTGCTATCATCATCGTTGTCGTCCACAGATTCCAAATGCTCGGCTAAGAAACGCAATTGTTCGTCGTCGGCGAATTCCATCACATTATCGCCATCACCATCCGTGGAGTCGAGGTGTCTTTTCTTGGGTTGATGGCCGGCATCCTCTGATGAACCTTCCAAGGAGTGTTTGTTTGTCCCGGTTTTCTTATCACCGAGTGCTGGATCCTGTTCGCGAGGCGATTCTTCTCGAGACATGATGGGTGTTTAGGGCTTCTTGTTAGGGCTGGCTTTCTGTCATCAAAGAAAAATTTTGGCTTCGCCGCGGGTGAGGCTCACATTTTTGGGTGATCTTGTAAGACTGCTATGGTAATTTTGGGGCTGGGAGGAACGGCCGTGACACAACGTCAAAAAAGAATGTGTGGAGTGGACCACTGGAGCTGGGTCGGCCGGCCGAGTGATAACTAAAATGGATTTATTGTTTGTGCTTGACTATCACTGAAACGTACGTTGGCGGGAGGATGAACTATATCAAACGAGCTATCTATGGACCCGATCCACAAGAACAAAAAAGGAAATGCAACTCCTTGATACGTCAGAACCAGCGGGAACTCGACAAGATGCTGAATGCACTAACCACATCGGAAAACAAGACAAAGTCTATGATAAAGGGGGCTGCTCGACGAAATGACATCAAGTCGGCTCGATTTCTGGCCAAAGAGGTCTATGGTTGCAAGAAACAACGGCAACGGCTGCACAAGGCAAAGGCGCAAATAAATTCCGTGTCGTTACAAGTCAATGAGGCATTTGCATTGCAAAAGATAGAGAAAAGCATGAAATCCAGTACTGGACTGATGAAGGAGGTCAACACGTTATTACGCATGCCCGAATTGATGGGGACGATGAACCAGCTTAGTCAGGAGTTGATGAAGGTAAGTTTGATATGGATGTTGTTTTATGCGTAAAACAGGCTCTAATGCTTATTAGTCGGGTATCATTGAGGAGATGGTCACCGACACTCTAGACATGGTTGGAGAGGGTGAAGATTTGGAAGAGGAAGAAGAAGCTGAGGGAGAAATCGACAAGATTCTGAGTGATATTACAGGGGGCAAATTGGGTACTGCAGGTAAAACGCCGCAAGAGGTGCCTGCCGCGGAAGAAGAAGAAGCTGCACCAGCTAACGAGCTTGAAGGGTCTGGAGAAGCGGATGAGGCCATGTTTGACAGCATGAGGGAAAGACTGAAAACACTTCAGACATAGACGAAAAAGAGAAGGAAAGACATGTAACTTAATAGTATTTTTTATTTATGCATACTTATTTTGTTTTGGTGGTGATGCATATGCAT
>JAJLUK010000107.1:26904-41391 GCA_030570055.1 Blastobotrys chiropterorum
TTTTGAACATACATCTATAACTAAAGAAACCCCCTAAAAAAAAAAAAAAAAAAAGAAAAAGAATTCAAATGTCGACCTGCTACACCGCCCCAGTGGAGAGCTCTGTGCATATCCCCTCAACTGAAGAAAAGTTGAGGCAAATCCAAAATGCAAAAGCTGAAACGGAAGCGTTGAGACATCAAATTGTATATCGCAAAAACCAGGTCTCAGATGCAACGCTTCCTGAAGTTGCGTCGGCAGCGCCTCCAATTGGCAACCTGAAGCTAAAATGCCGAAATTCCTTTAGAGGACATATTGGCAAAGTATACTCAATGAAATTGTCAAAAGATAACCAGTACTTGGTTAGTGCTGCACAAGACGGGATTGTGTTGGTGTGGGATGCCTACACTACTGCCAAATGCGAGGCAATTCCGCTGGAAAACTCATGGGTGCTTGCTTGTGCAGTTTCTGCAACCAATCGGTTGTTAGCCACGGGCGGCTTAGATAATGTATGCACCGTTTACCCACTACAAGAAGAGAGCATTTCAGAAGAAGAAGCGAGCGGAGGCAAGTTTTCCAAACGACGATCCAAAATTAAGACCCGAACGCCGGTATGCAAGCTTAAAGGTCACAGAGGGTATATTTCCGAGATCGAATTTCTCAACGAAACAATGGTCGCAACGACCTCTACAGACATGACGCTATGCATCTGGGATATGGAACGAGGGGATAAAAAGATTCAAGACTACGGCGATCATTTAGGCGATATTAACGATTTGAGTGTTTCTCCAGACAATGCCAATATTATTGCCACGGGGTCGTCTGACGGGACGGTTAAACTATGGGACATTAGGGTTTGTCCAACGCGAGCACAACAGACGTTTTCAGCCGAGTGTGAGCTAAACACCGTGGACTTTTTCCCTGATGGAAACGCGGTGGCTGCCGGAGCGGAGGATGGAGTTGTGAGATTGTTTGATAAGCGATGCGACTGTCGGCTTGGGGCCTATGGGTCTCCTGACCCGCTCAACTCGGCAGTCACGAGCATAAAATTCACTCCATCAGGTAGATTGCTAGTGACCGGGTTGAGAGACGGGTCCTTTGGCCAATGGGACATTCTCAAGGGCGTGTGGCTGGCACATTCCCCGGGTCATTCGGGCGAAATTACCAACATCCAAGTTGCGGAGGACGGATGTCGGATATATTCAGGGTCATGGGATTCCACCTTGAGAGCATGGGAGCCGTGAAGCTTTTAATTTATTTTTATTCTAATTTTGCTTGGGTTTTTTTTCATAACCAAGCAAAATGCCCACACATCGCAAAAAAAAAAAATAAAATAAAATAAAATAAAAAAAAATCGCAGCTTTGTATTAAATATATAGATATAAATGGTTGGTGCCGTGTGTATCAAACTTCAACTCTCTTCTTCACATAATCCCACAAGCTCTTCAAAAGCGAGTCTGGAAGAGTGTAAAGATCCATATGAAACTCCCCTTCATCAACATCATTCTTGATATACATGTCATTAGTCTTGTTATCAGTAACCATTTGCACGACTCCGAGCAAGTCGTCCTCGGAGAGCTTTTGCAGCCCGTTAGCGAGCCGTTCCAAATCAATTGACGCCTTTTCAAAAGTTCGAGACTTCTTCTTGACCTTGCCATCATTCATACCCTCCTCAACTTTGCGCTTATCGCCAACCCCACTGGCGCCTGGTGCGTTATAGCCAGGCACTGGCCCAGATTCCGTTAATAGTCTCGCCAGATTGGGCTTGTTAGTTGGAACATTAATCGTGTGGGTGATCACATATTCGTTTTTGGCAAAATTCAAGTCATGGCCAATCGTTTGTTCACCACCTTTATCCGCCAAATGTAGCACAATTCCCATGTCGAACTCACCCCATCCCTCTTCTTCAATTTTGAAAGGTGGCTTTTTGACTGTTATCGTTGGGTTCTTAAACGTGGGATGTAATTTGTACGTGACCTTGTCGAAGATGTTTGCAGCAAGCTCCTGGTCATTTTGACCGAGCAAGGCAACGCTACAGGTCCATTGTCGCATTGGCAGCCCCGATTCCGTCGGAGGCGCGCCTTCCATCACGTGCTGGGTGGTGGTTATTTTGATTTTACGCTGCACGGTCTAGGTCGCTGTGTTAATAGCTCGAACGCGTCGTGTTCCCGTTGGTAGCTCCTCTCTTACCTCTGGCATTTCTTCCCACAATCCGTTATTTTCTATCCTACACTGAGCTTTGTTGCAACTGTGGTTGTGTTGGTGTGGTAGGTAGAAAAAATTTGGGCGCGCGTCGACGCGCGCGAATTGATCTTTTTATCACCGCGAAGCGGAGGAAGCCAGTGCTTTTGCTTCTTTTTCTTTTGGAAAACGAAGGCCGCCCGCAGGGCGCACTTCCCCAGCGGTTCTAGGAACCTCTGGAGGGTACTAGCTTCCGACAGCTTCTTTTTCTCCAAAAAAAAAAAAAAAAAAAAAAAAAAAAAGGTTGCTAGGAGGGTGCTCTCGACAAACGCCATCTTCTTCCTATGTATCTTCAGCACGCGCACATATAAGTTTGCTTTTTTCTAGAAAAGAAGGCCACTCTAAGGGCAATTATCCCCCTAACGATAATCGTCTTGGGCTTACGGGCGGTGAAAAAAAAAAAAAAAAAAAAAAAAAAAAAAAAAAAAAAAAAAACACTCCGCTTTGCGGGAGAGGCATGGTCTTGGCGTTAGCAGGATTAATCTAGTTCGGAAGATTGTCATTATTAGCGTAGTTGTGATGCGAGTGAGGTTAGTCTATAGTAAGATGAGGGATGCGGCTAATGCAAGTGTCACTCCCATTGTGGCGGAGGAAACTGTGGTGCTGCCCTTCCCATATTGGTCTTCGATCTGGTTGTTATCATTTTGCGACTTGTCCCGGCCGGTCTTGTTTTGGGGCGTGAGTCGTTGCGCTTCCAGTTGTAGCTGTTCTTGTTCCGAGTTTTCGTTGATGTCAAGAATTCTCTGGATACGGTCAAACGCCGATATCGCTATGGCGGAGCTATCTTGGTGCTTGTCCGGCGTGTTGTAGGACCTATAATTCTGTTCCCATTTTTTAGCGTAGTCTGACAATGATTCAGAACCGGCAGTGTGAACGGCAAGGGCTAATGAGATAATGAGCAAAGTGAAAGCGAATAGTCTACTAGCAAAGTTCATTCCGTTTCTCAGGAAAGCCCTCTCCAAAAAATATATAGCAATGAACAAAACAGACTTGTCAATAACAAAGGTTGAAAACAGAACACAGTTTGCTGTTTGGGGTGCAAAGGTTTTAGGCGACAGAATAAGGTTAAAAAAAATAAATATTAGGAAGAAAGGGGGAGAGGTGTGCCGAGCTACAAAATGCGTTAACTGGCATGAGCTAAGCACGCAGGAACGTATGTTGCGTAATAGTTTTTCTTTTTTTTTTTTTTAATGCATCGTATAAATTTCGGAAAAATACACTTACCTTAGCTATAGCTAAGCTTGAAATCACGTAAAACTTGGGCACATTATGTTTAAACATATGTTATTCTCGGATTTGACTCTTATTTGAATAGAACGGGTTTTTTTTTCTAAAGTCTTCAATTCTTCCATACAATTTTTTTTTTTTTTTTTTTTTTTTTTTAATGATGTTGGGGGTTCCCCAATTGGGAATTCGCCCCTGAATGAGAACCATGCGATTACCTGATCGGGAATAGCACCAATACGTTCCTGGCGAGGCTGTGGACGCAATAGAGAACCAATAAATTAAGGGTTTCGCTATTTTCCCCAATTCGGAGGGTTCAATCGGGAAAAGAAGTTTAGCACTCGTTCCTCGTTCCTCGTTCCTCCTTTCTCCTTTCCTGTTCCCCCTGTGACCTCTGTAGATCTTAGGATCGTAGTGGCTGAGGGAAGCGCGGATTGTCCAAGACGGCCCTTCACTGTTCATCACTCCAGGCCACGGTCTTGTAACGGCCAGAGAACTTCAGCGTGGTATACGGTTTATGCCAACTCAATAATATTGAGGGTATAAAACTGGTTCACCATCGATTACACACCCGTCACGTGGCTATAGTCATGTTCTTAACGTACATTTATGTTACACTACAAGTCCAATTTTTGCATGACACTCCGGGCAGCTTCTTGATACCCCTTTGCTGCAACACTGTCCGTGAGAACAATCGGCTTCCCTGCATCAGAACTCGAACAGATCTCGGCGTTTAAAGGGATGGAACCTAGAATACTGATCCCACGCTTCTCTGCTTCCTTGATGGCACCGTCGGATCCGAAAATGTGCTCTTCATGGTGGCAATTGGGGCAGATATAAAGGCTCATATTTTGGACCATTCCCAGAACGGGAATCTGAACCTTTTTAAACATGTCAATGCCTCTGACAGCATCGATTAGGGCAATGTCCTGCGGCGTAGATACAATAATAGCTCCATCAATATTAACCTGTTGTGCTAAAGTAAGCTGAACATCTCCCGTCCCTGGGGGCATGTCCAGAACCAAAACATCCAGACTGCCCCAGTCCACTTCAAACATTAGCTGTTGCAGGGCCTTTTGAACTAACAACCCCCGCCAGGCAACCGCCTTGTTCGGATCGACTAAGAAACCCATCGACATGGCCTTGACTCCGTAATTTTGCATGGGTATTAGTTGGTTCTCATCATTCATTCGAGGCTCACCAGAGAGCCTCAACAATTTTGGAACTGATGGACCGAAAATATCAACGTCCAAGACACCCACACTCAAACCCTCATTATACATACCCAGAGCAACATTTACAGCCACTGTCGATTTTCCAACACCACCCTTTGCGGAGGAAACAACAACCACTTTCCTAACATTTGGAATCGACTTTTTTGCGATAGTTTGCTGTCCAGGTCGGCTCCTCGGAATATTCGGCTTCTGTCCCTGTCGTGGTAATCCCTTTAAAAGAAAAGTGAAAAAAAGAAATCAATTAGCATCACGCAATGGCCGCATCGTTATTATTTCCTACCTACTAATGGATTTTCATGACTGTTCAAGACTCTGTTTGTGCTGAAAGACCGTTTTGCACCCGAATTTTGTTCGGTTAGTCGTTTTATACAATCAACCACGGACTTTCTCGACGCTTTCCAATCGGATTCAATAGTTGGCCATGGAACGGTTTGCATGATCTTCTTAGTTGCCGACTTATCAAAGTTATTAATACCCGATTCTTGAGCCAACGCCTTAATCTTTGATTCAATTTCCTCATCACTGGAAATATCCACCTTGTCGGCAAGCGATTTCAAAATTTCAATACTCTGTTGTTCCTTTTGGACCAAATCCTGACGGGCACCGGCCTCAAATTCTTCAATCGCCTTGACTCGTTTCTTAATCATTGATTGGATGGCATCATAAAACTTAATGTCACTGTTGACGGATCCCTCTGATTCGAGATTGGCATTCTTGATCGTAGACATAACGGCCTTGATAACGTTCTTTCGAGCTGTATCCTTAGCTCTCATGGCCTCTTTAAGAGTCTCTCTGACATGTGCCATAATCGGCGGCTCGTTAGAGGCGAAGCGTAAGCCACGTACTGCTCTGATCGCAATAGGACTCCCTATTCTAGCCCTGCTAAAAAGCATCGTATTTCTGTTGTGTGGAGATGTTTGGTGATGAGCAGTTTATTTAATTTAATTTAATTTTTTTTTTTTTTTGTTGTTTGTTTGGGCAGTTCAACTCTGTGATTGGGGAACAGGGAACAATTTTTTTTTTGTCTAATCACCACGTTGGCCAACAAGATGCTCTCACGCATCATACAAGGGGGTAGCAGTATCAGACGGTTTTACTCAACTAGTCACCAGCCAACCATCTATGCATTATCTACAAACCCAGGCAAATCTGCTATAGCAATTGTAAGAATATCGGGATCAAGTGCAGGGAGAGTGTATAAAGGGCTGACCAGAAGAAGTTCTGACCCCGAACCAAGAAAGGCCATTTTCTCTCCCCTGAGGACGCAAAATGGCAAAATTTTAGACCATGCATTGTGCTTGTTCTTTAAAGGGCCAAAATCGTACACTGGTGAGGACTTATTAGAACTCCATCTCCATGGAGGTCAGGCCATAGTTCGAGCTGTGCTTTCGGCTATAATGAAGTTAGGAACGCTCGATGGTCGAATTAGATATGCTGAAGCCGGGGAGTTCAGTAAACGAGCATTTCAAAATGGGCGGTTAGATTTGACCCAAGTTGAGGGTATCCGCGATTTGATTGATGCGGAAACTGAACTACAGAGAGAGGCTGCAATCAATTCGGCTGGGGGAAAGACAAAAGAGCTATATGATTGCTGGAGAGACAAGATTGTTCATAATATGGCAATGATCACTGCGTTAATAGATTTTTCTGATGACAACGCCGACGTGAACGGAAATCTGTTTGAAACAGTAAAGACTAATATTAAACGGCTGTTACACGAAATCGAAGCTCACATGGAGCAAATTGAGCGGAGTGAGCTTGTAGTTTCCGGCATCAAGATGAATCTTCTGGGACCACCGAACGCAGGCAAATCTTCTCTTTTGAATCTTATTGCCAAGAGAGAGGCGGCAATTGTAAGTGAAGTGCCTGGGACAACTAGGGACATTTTAGAAGTCGGGATGGAAATTGCTGGATACAAAGTAGTCGTTGGAGACACTGCTGGCCTGAGATCGTTAGACTCTGTAACTGGAGATCATGCCAAAATTGAACTTGAAGGTATAAAACGCGCAAGGGAAAAGTTTCGGGGTGGCGACCTTGTGGTAACTGTATTGCCGGCGGACGAACCTATTTCTCAGGATATCAAGCGAGAAATACAGATGTTAAAAGAACGCGGAAAAAGAATCATTGTTGCGGTTAACAAAATTGACATGGTTGGCAGCCCGCAACCTGAAAATATTCCGATAAATTATTCCGCCAATCTTGGAATTACTAAAGAAAACATCTGCCCAATATCATGCGTTGAACAGACTGGCATTGATAAATTTATTGATAGTATCGCAGCTAGTTGCAAGCAGCTGACATGCGCATCCCACGGCCCACCAATCGGAGCCTCTCAGAGAATAAAAGACCTATTGGAGCAAGACGTGATAAAAGGGCTAGAAGAGTTTGTTAATTGTGAGGATGTTGTAATCGCAACACAAGAACTGCAACAGGCAATTGAAGGTATTGGTAAAATAACTGGGAAAGGAGTCGGGGTAGATGAGCTGCTAGGGGTTGTTTTCAGTAACTTTTGCATTGGGAAGTAATGAATATATGCATTTTTTTTTTTTTTTTTTTCTTGTGTGTTTGTGCACATAAGGTATATAACAGCTATTTTTTGGAAGATTCACGTTCCAAAAACTCTGCAAACAGTCCCATAAAACCACCCGATGCGGTAGCTCCTTCTGAATCTTGGTATGATGCTAATGAGTTGTTTGAATGCGATCTTTTAGGGGTAGTAACTCCAGACTTGGAATTGAGTGGTCCGTTACTTCCTCGACTCAAACCGGCTTGTACCTTTTGCTCCTCTTCCCAGCCGAGGAAATTCGAAATCAATTGCAATACTTCAAATTTTTTAGTGTCACCACGAGGAATGGTGACAAACGAGATAATAAGGTTCGATATGAGCTGCTTATCAACAGTCTCTCCTTCAGCATCTTTCTTGATCATACGTAAGGCTTTGGTCAAGTGCTCATTAAGTATGACAGCCTCATGCCGTAACTTTCCTATTAATAAAGATTTCTCCTTGACTTCTTTTTCCATTGGAAGTAATCGCTCAACTTCCTGTTGAGACTCGGATAGTTTGGTAGAAAGGTCCTCGTGCTCTTTCTGGAGATTTTGTAAAGATTCATTGGTCTTCACATGCTCTCGTTCAAGTTTATCTGCTTTGGTTTCGAACTCGGCACTGTTGTGCACGAGCTTCTTATTGGCTTCGTCTAACAGCTTTCGGAGCTGGTCTCTTTCTTTTCGGAATTCTTCAGCATAACCCGTTTGGTTCGATACCTGATCTTGAAGTTCAGAGAGTTTGGAATTGAAGTTTTCTTTTTGTGCTCGCTCTTCCAAAATCGCAACTTCCAAATCTCTATACATTGACCTGTACTTTTCCGCGTCTTCACCGTCTTTACGCATTTGTGATGTCAGGCGTGTTTTCTCTTTTTCCCATGCATCAAGGGATTTTTGGAAATGTTGACGAACATTTGAAAGTTCATGCGATAGCTTGTCAGTTTCCTTATTTGCCGTTATTACCTCTCGTTGTAGAGTATCTATCGTCTCTTGCAATTGTGCGTTTTGGTCCTTACATTCTGCCAGCTCTGCAGCATCGGCCTTGAGTCGCTCACCTAGTGTGGCCTTTATATGGGATACTTTTTCCCGAAGGTTTTCATAATCTTGTTCAGCCTCCTCCCTGGCCTGTTCTGATTGCTCTAGTTGCTCTCGAAGTTCTTTCAAGCCGTCGCTGCCACCTTCCTCTTTACCGATAGAACCTAATTCCAACTGAGCCACTTGGTTGTTCAATTTTTCAATTTCCTTTTTCTGTCTTTTTACCACAGATTGTAACGATTCATCGGCCAATTCTTGCGATGGGCCCTTACCAACCTCGTCCTCAGCTTTTTCACTACTGTTACTATCAATGCCAACAGTGTACCCTTTATCAGATATATGTTGATTGACCACAACTGGTTCGGGTTTTTGTTGATCCGTGCTATCTTTCAATCTTGCCTCAGCTTGCGTTCCTTCATTCTGGGACTTGACAGCCTTATTGTTACCCTTTTTGTTCTTTTTTGCCATCTTCCAATTTTAATTGATGATGCTCGGATATGTGCTTTAAAGTTGGGCCAGCCTCGATGGTAATGCATTCAACGTGTACTTCGAATTCAAATGCACTTTGAGTGATGCGCGTCGTCAACGCGCGCAGAGGTCGAACAAGACTACAAAAGAAACACGCCGGACCCGGACCACATTTTAAATTGAAGCCGCCTTTCTTTTCGCGTTGTTTATCAAGAATGCCGCCAAAGAAAGGTATTTATGACTTTTTTTCAGCGGACAAGAGTGTAGGTTGCCTTGCATTTATTTAATTTCAAATTTTGATAGCTAATTTTTTGTGCAATAGAAAAAGTCCTCAGCAGATGGAAGCAAGCCTGTGCCATCGAAGCGTAAAATGAAAGAGGAAGTCATCGACGATGAAGATGGCGATGGCCAATTATTACAACCGTGAGTGTATTGCATATTTTCAAATTGGGTTCAACTTCAAACTAATTTTGATTTTTTGTCAGTAAACGGTCTGCATCGAGAACCACCAAGAAACCGAAAAAAATCGAGAGTGACGATGAAGATGACATTGAGATCAAAGACGCACCGCCACCTACTAAGACAAAAAATACGCCGGTAAAAGCGGCCAAACCCAAGAAAGAAGCTGCATCATCGTCTGCTAAAAAGGCAACAACTGGGAATACCACCGCTGGCTCAGCTGAGCAAGTGCTTGCGTCGATTCCTGATGCTGAATTACCCGAAGTCGATGCTAACAAAAAATTCAACTTCCGTGACTTCAAAGCTAAACAAGCAGAAGTTAATCAACCTTCGGGAGCTCTTGAGATCCCGGTTGCTCAAGAGAATTGCCTAGCTGGATTATCATTTGTGTTCACCGGTACTTTACCGAATCTTGGGCGTGATCAAGGTCAAGATCTGGTAAAGCGTTATGGTGGTAAAGTCATGTCAGCTCCATCCAAAAACACTTCGTGTGTTGTGTTGGGTGCCGAAGCAGGACCTAAGAAAATTCAAGTTATCAAGGAAAAAAAATTGAAAGCTATTGATGAGGACGGGTTCTTGGAACTGCTACGAAAGATGCCAGCTGATGGTGGAGATGGCGAGGCTGCGAAAAAGGCAAGAGAAAAGCAAGCGAAGGAACAAGAAAAAATCGAAAAACAAGCTGCGGAAATGTCCCGTGAATTTGAACGAAAAGAGAAAGAGCAGGCAAAACAACAAACGAGGTCAAAAGATGCCAAAGGAATATCGAAACCACAAGAAGATAAAGAGCCCCCTCGTGATCTCAGCAAGGAACAACTTTGGACAACTAAATACGCGCCAACAGAATTGAGTCAAATTTGTGGGAACAAGTCATCAGTCGAGAAGCTCAGAAAATGGTTAGCGAATTGGAAATCGTATGCGAAAAAGGATTTCAAAGTTCCTGGTCCAGATGGAGCGGGTGTATTCAGAGCAGCGATTCTTCATGGTCCTCCCGGGATTGGTAAAACCACTGCAGCTCATTTGATTGCCGAGTCGTTTGGTTATGACGTAATCGAGAGTAACGCTTCTGATGTGCGTAGTAAATCTTTGTTAGCACAAGGAGTGGGCAGACGATTAAATACCAAATCTCTTGCGGGTTATTTTGGAGCAAACGGTGAAGCTGAAGCCACCAAATCCAAAAAAGAGGTTTGTCTGATTATGGATGAGGTTGATGGTATGTCCGGTGGCGACCGTGGTGGTGTTGGCCAAATGGCAGCAATGTGTAGAACTACCAAAGTACCGGTTATTCTAATTTGCAACGAACGGTCCCTTCCAAAGATGAGGCCGTTTGATAGAATCACATATGACCTTCCATTCCGGCGCCCTGATGCAAACTCCATACGGGCTCGAATCATGTCGATATGCCATAGGGAAGGACTCAAGGTAAACGCTCAGGTTGTGGATCAATTGTGTCAATCAACGAGATCGGACATCCGTCAAATCATTAACATGCTTTCGACATTCGCGCGAACTGAGACAACTATGGATTTTGACCAGTCTAAAGATCTGAGTAAGCAATGGGAGAAGAACACCATCCTGCGGCCATTTGATATCATTGGAAGGCTATTGTCACCACAGACTTTTCAACCGAATAACAATATCTCGCTGAATGATAAAATTGAAATATACTTTCATGACCACGATTTCACACCATTAATGGTTCAGGAGAATTATTTGAATTCGCGTTCACGTTTGGCCTCTTCAAACCAAGATGAATTGACCTATATCAGCAACGCTGCGGAATCTATATCAGATGGAGATCTTGTGGATCGATCGATCCACGGAAGTCAACAACAGTGGAGTTTGATGCCATTGCATGCTGTGCTATCATCAGTGCGCCCTTCATACTTTATGGCTGGTCAAGTGACTTCTCGTTTCAATTTTACCAGCTATCTCGGCAACCTTTCCAAGACTGGTAAATACAGCAGACTGGTACAGGAAATCCAGTCTCACGCGCGTCTGCGTGTTTCTGCTGATAAGAGCGAGTTGAGGTTGCAGTATTTATCATTGCTAGCATATAAACTTTTGCAACCATTACTTGGAAAGGGAAGCGATGGTATTGAAGAAGTCATTGAAACTATGGACCAATACTATCTTACAAAAGAAGACTGGGATGTGATCATGGAATTAAGCGTAGGACCGCAAAAACTTGAAGAGAAGGCCAAGAAGCTTCCAACCGCTGTGAAGAGTGGTTTCACGAGAAAATACAACTCAGCAGATCATCCAGTCCCATTCATGAAATCGGCTGCTCAATTGGCTCCAAAGAAAGCTGCTGCTGAACCAGCTCCTGATTTGGAAGACATTATTGAACAGGATACAGCAGATGCACCTGTAGAAGACGAAGATAAAGACGACGACGCTGATGACGACATCACCAAGGATAAATATATTAAAGTCGCGAAACCGAAAAAAGCACCTGCTAAAAGTAAGAAAAAGGCCACATCTGCAAAGAAAAGGTGATATGCGGGGTGGTTTCTTTTTTCCTTTTTTTTTTTTTTTTTTTTTTGTTGAAGATCATAAATAGCACCTTCAATATATCCTCTTACTTGATACGTCGACTTTTGACGTCCAATTCTTTGGACCATTCATCTACTTGTTCTGTAATATTTTCCAATTGATCAATATGACCAACTATATTATCAACATGCTTGCAATATTTTCTGATATCGTTGTGTGTTTTCTTAAGGTATTCAGCATCAATCTCCAACCCTGTCGCGGCATCGTTATAATTCATATATTTATTGGCCGTATTGAGGTTCATACGTTCTGACATTTCTAGGCTTGCAACAGTGCAATCTGTGTCTGCTTCTACCAGTCTTTCAAATGCCTTGAACGCTTTTGCGGTAGGAGACGGGTATAGGTTCTGCTTCTGACTAGCCATTGATAGTTGTGCTGTGCCCAGTATGTGGAAACGCATGCATAATCCCAACTTTCTATGTTATGAGATGCGGCTGGCTACTCCTGCGGATTTTTTACGAAATCGGTTCTCCGATTCCGCACATTGATTTTATTTTATTTTCATTTTCATTTTCGGATTTTTATTTTTATTTTTATTTTATTTTATTTTTTTTATTGCGTGATTTTCGTCCCAACATTTTTGTTTTCTTTCAGTTGGTGACAATTATAAATATGTACACTTTCCTTAAGTTAAATAATAAAATCTAAATCTTTTGTTTCTTACATTTCTTGTTATAAGATAATATCTTTGAAAATCGGAATAAGTACTTGATTGAGTCAATTTCCAGAACTTGCTTGATAACTAGATTGCCGTCTACTATCGCAAATTCTCATTTTCCCGGATATACACTCCAATGAAGTCGGCGCGGGGATCCGGACCTATGACATATCCAGAGGTCCGACGACCTCGCCATACAGTTACGCGTAGCTGCTGGCGGCCATTTATAGTAACGGCATTTCTTCTCGATGTATATGTATATTTAATCAAATTCTATGTACACGACATTCACTTAATTTGCGGAACCCGATTGAGTACTTTCTCCAGGTGACCTTTTGTGCATATTGAAGCCGGCTTAGAAAAAGTCCGCGGATTCAAAAGTAGCCTTTTTCTGTTGAAATCCAAACAACTTAACTGGCAAATAGGCTGGTAATTGCGTTCGTGAAGTTGATGTTTTTCGATGTGTCAATTTCGCTACTGAAGGTGATGTGAACTCTTGCACCTTTGTGAAGAGAGACTTTCGGCTTAGCTTCTTAAGCTCCTTACGCATATCGGTTTTAATTTATTGTGTTTCCGAAGGTCATAGGTAAGCCAAAATCATAGGTCGTCGGACGAAAATCCGTGAGCTAATGGGAGACGAACTCACCAAACCCAACAGACGTTACTCACAAAAACATCAACCAGTTTCTGAAAAGTAGGTGGATCATAACCGAAAATCGAGTAATTGCATAATAATAACACAATTGGGAACTCCAAGGAAGCCTGTAATCGAGGTCATCGCGACACAGAGGACAAACCGGTAAAGCGTACGCAAAGATAACATCCGGGAAGATGTCCAATGATGATAAGACTGAAATCCATGTAACAAAAAGAAGTGGGCATCCTGTGCCGTATCGAGGTCCACCACGATATTAAGGTTGGAGAGACGACCAGGGACGTTCCAAGTGAGACTGTCATCCATAGCAGGAAGCGATCCGAACGAGTAATGGAAAGAAGGACCCCGATGAAGTTTGCGCCAATAGCGATTAAAGGAATACCAGCCAATCTGGCCGTCCTCGGGGAGTTACGACAAACGAAAAGAGCGAGGCTGTGGACCAAACAGGTATTCATGTGGAGGATAAATCGTCTTCAAAAAGAAAACCGGTTCCAAACCCATGGTCGGTTGCGTTAAAGTAAACCAATGCTTAAACGCTACCACAAATGCTTCTGGAAGGCGTACCCAGTTCGCCGTGACCAAGCGATGCATATTGGCACAATAAAAATAAGCAAAGGTACGATAACATTGAAAACGACGGTCCCAAAGCCGGAGGTTCGTATCCGTATCATAAGCTTGAGCGACCTGCCGATGTAAAAGACTGCGAGCAAAAGAGTCCTCATCCTGCAACAACCAAATCCTCTTGGCACGAAGCGCAGCTTGTTTCACAGGCAAATCGATTAACCCAAAGCCCCCCTGACGTAAGGGCGTTGTCAGCACATCAGTACTGACCGGAAGACGGCGATTGTATGGGCCCCGAATAGCGTTGAACACAAGGGTCATCAATGACCGAGTAATGTTGGCGGGACAAGGACAAAACGGGTCCAAAAAGGAGATTTTGGAGAAACAGAAGGTGTTGATGATCCAGCAAGAGGTAGTGATCGGAAGATCAAACATTGGGATACCATGAAGGCGTCGCTTAACTTGATTAAGGATGTCGGTCCAAA
Source organism: Blastobotrys chiropterorum (assembly GCA_030570055.1). Taxonomy (NCBI): domain Eukaryota; kingdom Fungi; phylum Ascomycota; class Dipodascomycetes; order Dipodascales; family Trichomonascaceae; genus Blastobotrys; species Blastobotrys chiropterorum. Next base: position 40,999 of record JAJLUK010000107.1, read on the forward strand.
TTGCCTGGCGATTGACATTCTGATTGCGACCAAGTGGGACACCCAGGTACCGAAACGTGTCGTTATCCGCATGAATGAGACAAGAACGAGAGAAAGGAGACTCCCGAATGACCCGGCGGGAATAAGGAGGGCCAAGGAGAACAATCTTCGTCTTGGTCGGGTTTAATGAACACCCGGACGCACGCGACATAGATTCAATCAAGCCGGATAACACAGTCAAATCCTTGTCAGCTTGAACGCCAATCATAATGTCATCAGCATAAGCTGACGTTTTGTACGAGACCGGGGACAATGAGGGCCGTTGTGATCCGATGGACATTGTGGGAATACCCTGCAATTTATTCCTTACCAAACACAAAAAGGGCTCAAAAAGGATCACAAACAACGTTGGAG
>JAJLUK010000108.1:0-40414 GCA_030570055.1 Blastobotrys chiropterorum
AAAAAAAAAAAAAAAAAAAAAAAAAAAAAAAAAAAAAAAAAAAAAAAAAAAAAAAAAACAACGCTATGCGTATAGGCCCGCAAACTCTGAGACGGGCGAGATCTATCGATCGTCTGTTGCCACTGCTTCTGCCGACGGTCCGAGACGTGGGTGCTGCGCAGCAGGAACTCAGGTGGCTGAAGGAGCGGTTTTGTACGCCCAGGTCGCTCCACAAAGCGTGTATACGCCGAGGTCATCTGAGCGAACCGCTGCAATATATACTCGGCACCCAGCCGTTCGGGTCACTGGAGATTGGCTGCCGTCCGGGCGTGCTAATCCCCAGATGGGAAACGGAAGAATGGTGTTTACGCCTTTGTCAGTTGATCCGATCGAACGTGGATTCCTCGTCGTCTCAGATGATGACGCTGGTGGATTTTTGTACCGGCACAGGCTGCATCCCACTGACGGTGGCGAAGGAGTGTCCGTCTCACTTCAGCATCATCACCGGCGTGGACGTCTCCCCAGACGCAGTGGCCCTCTTTCAGGACAATGTTCGCTCGAACAAGGATCTCCTCATGCCGAAATTCCGGGGTCGTCCCATCACTGCCGTTTTGGGGGACGTGTTTCAGCCCCCTCCAAGTTTCATGGCTCAAACAGGAATCGGGTCGACGGATTTGATCACCGCCAACCCGCCATACATCCAGGAACGCCATTTTGCGGATCCGGGGTACACTGAGCGATCCGTCCGCCTGCATGAGCCGCGCCTCGCCCTAGTTGGCGGCACGGAGTTTTACCAAGCAATCTTCACCCTCTCGCTGGCGCTCCACACAAAGGCCATTGTCTTTGAGGTGGGCTGTCAGGATCAGATTGATTTTGTTGCTGGTCTGGCGGCGGAATGTGGTGGCTGGAAGGTCCGTCCTATCCACGACTCGGCCGGCAACGCTCGAGCTTGTGCACTCTGGCGACACAGCTCATTTGACTTCTTGAGTCAGATGTAATTGTCTCGGTCATTGGAGCCGTCGGGGATGCGTTGCCTCAGACGGCTTCGTTTTTTTTTCTCCGAAAAAGAAGCAAAAAAAGTAGCTCTGTGAGGCAATGCTTTTGCTTCTTTTCTAGAAAAGAAGGCCGCCGGCAGGGCACACGAAGCCTCCGGAGGGTTCGAATACCGCCAAAAAGATGGGCATCAGCTTTCATCCAACAGTTCTACAGATTGGATTCGTAGCCTGTGGCATTCACTTCTAAAAAGGGTAAAAAAAAAAAAAAAAAGGCCAGCATTCGCTTGGTTAATATTACACGGGAATTAGAGTTAATGGGTTACAACGTCTACGTCCATTTCATCCTGCTCCATTGGCGCCGGATCCTCACTCTTCTCCTTTGACTCCGGATCCTGGCCCTTCTCCTTTGACTCCGGACCCTTCTCCTTCTTGGCCGGCTCGTCCTTCTTGCGCTTCTTCTTGTCTCTCACCCCGACCGCACTAACCTCTCCAGGGAAAACTCGCGTCCCCCATAGAACATATCCTCCGCCACCGCGCATGGTCATGTGCGGATGCATCCGACCAGGAAGGGTCTGATACTTGCGGACTGTGGTCTCCATCATCGTGGGCGCAATCACGCGGTAATCCCTCTGGAGAACGTGGCTGAGCTCGACCAGCTGCTCCTTAAACTCGCTGTAAAATACAAGCGGCCGGGAGCCGCCAATAGCAGGGAGCATTTTGGGCACCAGAGTGGGAAGATGCAAATCGTTAGCAATAAACAGACCATCAAACTTGGCATTGTCGATTAATTCTCGGATGTTTAAATAGGTTTCGTATCGTTGCTTCTTGCGGTAGTATTGTCCGCGATGCACGGACTTGAGCTCGGCCAGGGACTTTTCATCCCGTTCGACGAACGGCTCCGTCTCCTCGGGATGCAGGTACTCCAACCAATTGATCGTCAGGACCATTCTTGAAATCAACTCCTGCGAATAGTTTAAGTATTTGAGTGCGTCCAGGTTCGGGTGCTCGCTTTCATGCACAACCACAATACAGCCTTCCCCGCCCATTCGTTCCATTAGCGCCGCAACAACTACACCAGACACGTCCTCCGCGATCAAGTATGTGCCGCCTGGTTTGACGTTGCCCATAGACATCATCAGCGCAAGCGACTCCACAGACATATCTTGGATTTTGGTAGCATCCTTATCGAGGTAAATGTCGATCAATTCGGTCGACGTGATGGGTTCTGGTGTGAATCTTTGTAAGAATTTTTGCTGCTTTCGTTTTAAATATTTTTCCTGTGAGAAAAATGTCTTTTTATCAAATGAGCCATGGCTGTTCTTGACCATCTCCACAATTTCTTGTCCACTCAGGCCATCTTTCTTCAATTTTTCAATCTCTTCGGCTGTAAGCTTTTGTACAGATGGATCATCCAGAAGATCTCTATTATTCTCATGCGCTTCTAATTCGTCCTTTTCCTCATCAAGCTCGTATTCACTCTTGACGATGTGAAGACCTCCCTCGGACTGAATCTCATAAGTAAATCCGAACGGATGGCCTATGATATCGTTCACCTTGAAGGAGCCGAATTTACCCAAATTTATGGTACCTCCTTCGTTCAGTTTCACAATTCGAAAGTTCTCCGACGGCAGACGCAGCATCACATACCTGCCAGCCGTTATTATCGTACTATCAAACTCATTCATGGTTAGTAGCGTGGCTATTTGTGTCTGATGAACTGAAATTTGATCTCAATTTTTTTTTTTTTTCGCTTATGTAAGGAGCGTTTGGGACACTGCGCAATTTAATAGGAACACCATAGCTACGGATGCCATGGTTGAGAATATGCTTTCGATGTATTCATTTTAGCGCCACTAAAAGCCGGGCTAACATTGTTACTAGTAAAGATTTTTATCTCTCAATTATATAATTGTGTGTTCCAGTTGATATGCCCGTGCGTTTAAAGCTAGTTGTGGTGTTTGGATAAAAACCAACAGTCTCCCAATCGCCTTACATAAGCACAACTTTTTTTTTTTTTTTTTTTTCCAGTGAAAATTTCAAAAAATATTCACCTTATCTATACAAACCAATGGGCCGAAAAGCAGCTAGAAAACAGGCTGATCCGCCAACATTGGACGAGTTCCAGGGGGCTCGTCAAACTAAGAAAGGCGCTGATAAAAAAAGAAAGGCCACAGACGCTACTGAGGGATCAACCAAGACCACCAAGCGGTCTAGAAAGAGAAGCAAGAAGGCCGCGGAAGCCAAAGAATCGGACGAAGATATTGAGACTGCCAAAAAGAGCCTTTTTGATGATTCTAATGACGAAGTCGAGGACGACGAAGTATTTGATTCGGATGAAGGCCAAACCAACGGAGGAGGGGCCATGTGGAGTGACGACGATGAAGACCTCAGTGCTTTAGAACGAGCCAATGCCAAAGCTATGGCCATTGAGGGATTCGAGTCTGATGAGGATGATGAAGAAGAAGAGGATGAATTTGATGAGTTTTCTGATGAAGATGAAGGTGATGAGGAATCCGGAGAATACCAAGAACCAGCTGCTGCTCCAGTTCGTGCCAAGGTGTTGCCATCTGAAGAAGAAAGAGAACTTGCCACAGACGTTGTCACAATTAAAACCAGAATATTAGAAATTGTCAAGGTTTTGGAAAATTTCCGAGAGCTGGCTGAAGAAAATCGATCTAGAACTGAATATGTCGACCAATTACTAAGTGACGTTTGTGAATATTATGGATATTCTCCATTTTTGGCGGAAAAATTGTTCAATCTCTTCAGTCCTGAAGAAGCAATCGAATTCTTCGAAGCAAACGAAGTTGTCCGTCCCGTCACGATCCGTGCAAACACTCTAAAGACCAGGAGAGGCGACTTAAAACAGGCTCTCATTAACCGTGGTGCCAATGTTGAATTCATCAAGTGGAACAAGGTGGGCCTTCAAGTTTTCGAGTCTCAAGTACCAATTGGCGCGACTCCAGAGTATCTGGCTGGTCATTACATTCTTCAGGCAGCTTCATCCTTCTTACCTGTCATGGCTCTACAGCCACAAGAAAACGAACGAATTTTGGACATGGCTTCGGCTCCAGGTGGTAAAACCACTTTTATCTCTGCTCTTATGAAAAACACTGGCTGTGTTTTCGCTAACGACTCCAATAAGGCTCGTACAAAGTCATTAGTCGCAAACATCCACAGATTGGGCTGTCTGAATACGATTGTCTGTAATCACGATGCCAGAGAGTTCCCAAAAGTCATTGGTGGGTTTGATCGTATTCTATTAGATGCTCCATGCTCCGGTACTGGTGTCATTTCCAAGGATCAACAAGTCAAGACCAGCAGAACCGAAAAGGATTTTATTCAATTACCACACCTTCAAAAGCAGCTGCTTCTTTCTGCCATTGATTCTGTTGATGCACACTCAAAGACTGGTGGCATCATCGTCTATTCGACTTGTTCTGTTATGGTTGAAGAGAATGAGGCAGTGGTTGATTATGCTTTGAGAAAGCGACCTAATGTTGAACTAGTGGACCCTGAATTAGAGATTGGTAAGCCTGGCTTCACCTCATTCCGAGGCAAAAAATTCCACCCATCGTTAAAACACACTAGACGATACTACCCACACACCTATAACGTTGATGGTTTCTACGTTGCCAAGTTGAGAAAGACGGGTCCATCTGTACACGACACTTCTAAGGCTGGCGCTAAGGAGAAGGAGGATAATGCTAGACAAGAGTCCACCGCAGAGCCAATCATCCATGATGACTTTGCTGAATTCGACAAGGATGAAGACGAGCCGTTTGTTGAACAGTCTCGTCGTCGTTCTATGCGTAAGAAGGGCCTCAATCCTAACTCTGGTAAGCACAAGAAGAACAAATAAAATAGTAATGTAATTTGTAGCATGTATAATTAACCGTTTTCTATTCGCATGTTTTTGGACACACACAAATATTCAACAATTTAGCGGAACTATAATTAATCATTTATTTTCTACCATATATAAATATGCTCCCTTCCTACGGATAGCTGTCGCACCGATTGAGGAATTACACGTAAGAATTACCCAAACCATGCTCTTTGATATAATCGCTTCCCATCTCGTCATAATCTTTCTTGGAAATACTGCTATGCTTAAACTCATCTGTAGTGGCCCATTGGGCCATTCCTCTCCAACCGTCATTAGATGGATCGGCAGCTTTTTTGACTTGAAGTGGAGCTCCAACTGGTAAGGTTGCTTGCAGCTCGCGACGGATGCGTTCATCAAAGTTTTCAAAATGGGCTTGTCCACCTGTCAAAAAGATGTTCTTCAAGACGTCTTGATTGTTACTCGGCCCTCCACTCAATCCGCGGGACAGGATGTCGTCACAAACTTCCACAATACCAGCTTGATCAACACCAGCGATGGATGGCTGGAACAGTACTTCTGGAACCCGGATTCTTTCAACATTGAGGCACATTTGATGAACTTGCGCCTGCGATTCTTGATCAAACTCTCTCGGACCACGCAAGAACATGTGAACGATTGAATCTTTCCAATCAATTGCACCTTTTTCTCTTGTGTAGTCTTCTAAATGGAACTCTGCATCGTGCTTTTCGAGCTGTTTGGTCAACTCGGAAATGTTACGCTCCTCTTCTTCCTCTTCCTCAGAATCTTCCTCTTTCGAAATGTTTCGGTAGACCGCCCAATCTTCATCGTTAGCACCAAACGTGTCGTCCATGTCATCATCGCCGCGACCACCACCAGCACGCTTTCTTTTACCACGCCCACTGTCAGAGGCCAATGCAGCGATATTCCGCATTCTGTTTTGCGAAGCTTGCGACTTTCTGTTATTCAATTCTTCTCTCAGCCGCTGCTTTTCACGCTTCCGTTCGAAAATATCGCGAAGTTTTCCTCTTCTATCAGCGAGCCATCCAGCAAGGTCTCTTTCACGCCATTCAGCATCTTTCTTCTCCTCTTCTTCTTGAAGCTTTTTCTCCAACTCCTTCTCTTCCTTTGCTCTAATTCTCGCCTCATAGTTCGCCTTCATTAGTTTCTGCTTTCGCTTTTCTTTGATTTGATCTTCATCGAGTTGATCATCGGGAATATCCACCAGCGGGAAGGATGGCGGTTGGTTTTCTTCCGCGTCGTCACCAACATCTAATTTACGAGCTCGTCGAATGGATTTTTCCAACTCTGCAATTGTTTTTTGTAATTGCGCTTCATCTTTGAATCCTTCCCGATCTAAGGTCTTTTTCACGTCCTTTCTGTAGCCATTGTCGACTCGTTGTTGGAGATCTTTGTATGCTTCTAATTGACGTTCTCGTTCCATCAATTTTTCTAATCGTGCCTTGGCTGCTTGTTCCTGTAATCGTCTTCCAGATTCCTTCCGTTTCTCCGCAATTCGTGCGAGCTCTTCTTCCGACTTTTCAACTGTGACGACTTCTGTATAGGGAGCTTCGACTACACGTTCACGGTCCTCCAGTCCATCAAAATCCAAAAACGTCTTGACCTCTTCGCCATATTCTTTTGATACATAGCAATGATCTTGCACCATCATCGTCGACTGCCATGGGGTGACCTTGGAGGGGAATAAGGGGTACTTGAGGGATAACAAGTTTTGCAGATAGGTCGCCGATTGCTTACCACCCCAGTTGATTCTCTTGGCCAAGGTCAGATCGCCTTTTCCTTGAACCATTGGAATTATAGTTGTAGTTTCACTACCGGATGAGATGACCAGACCATTTTGTTGACCTGGCGAGTTGTATTTGAAGGAATACAGTGATTCGATTCCATACGCCACAGACGGCACTTGATATGCTTCGAATAACAGTTCATTCATGTTCCGTCTATGCGACGCTGGGCAGCCCAACATTTCGTTCATCATGACAGGGTTGTCTACTCTATCACTAGACTGGACAGAAAGTTTGGAAAAGCTGTAATCCAAAATTCCCTCAATCAATTCCCAATTGGACACCATTTGGCCGTCAAAGGGAGAACGCATATTCTGTCGTGCATACGAATCCAGCAAGATATCATTCCCGACGAGTTGATACGTTCTGGCAACCTTGCGGTCTCGATATTTTGACACCTGTGAATAGAATACATGGGCGGGATCGCTTTGGCTCGCATACCCTACACGGGTTTGATACGTGCCCAAATCAATTGCAATGGGCTTCCCGCTCGCCCAGAGTCCAGGGCCCGTCGTTGGCTCCACTTGAGTAGGTTTTTCCACATCCCTCAGTGGATACACCTGTTTTATCGGTTTTGGCACCTTTTCACTCGCTGGCATTGGTAATCGTTTTGCACCCGATATGATTGGCGTCAAAGAAGCGCTAGTGACACTATCCTCAACGATTCTCACGCTTCACGCCTTTTCTGTCGATGGAAGAGCGCCTGTGCGTGCTCAGAGTAACCGGGGAACCGGCCTGTCGGGGAGCCGCGCGTTTATATCCCGGACCGTACGTACACTTTCCCGGACTAGTAACCAGGAATCTCATTCTACTGCATTATATCTGGCGTACGCGACCTATTAGTCAGAAAGGGGGAGATACAAAGTCCAAATTTAATAACTGTTGCACGAATTGAGTTGAGAGATCGGGCATTGTAGTTTGCCGAATTAGTTGACCAGTATAGGGACGCCAGCACTTGACAACGTCGATTTTTGATCCATACATAGACCAATTATCCTTTCGAAAACGTTTCATCGCAAATCTACGTGTGGACCCGGTAAAAAACGAAACCAATTGTTGCAAACTGTCACGAAGCCACTTATTTCCTGGACCACGGTCCACTGGAAGTTCGGTTCTCCGACACGCCGATCACCCCGAGCCCACTTCCCACGTCAACAATTGTGTCCCTGGGAATCTGAGTAGCGTCAGACGTTATATAAAGCTACGAGAACATGTCGGATAAAACGAATCCCGGGGGATACAACATTGTGACGTTGATGAAACGGTAAGTGACCTTTGGAACGCATAAATGCCGTAGTGTTTCCTCATTTTCAAGGGCTAATGACATATGTATTCAGTCTCGAGGCGGCTACGTCTCGTCTGGAGGACCTTACCGTCTTCCAAGAGGAGGCGTTAAGAAAGTCCAGTAGCGGAGGGAAATCTGTCACAATTGATCCCTCTTCAGCCGGTGGCGCGCTCAAAGATGGCCATGGAGACCATGAAAAGGCCATTGAAGGTGGATCACGTTCTGGCAGCATTTCAAAGGAGAGTAACTCTGGCACTTCCACTGCGAATCCAGCAATTACTACCACTGTCGAGCCAGCATTGAAGGATTTTGATGATTTCTTGTCCGAATACGTTGGTCCCTTTGTGTCTCTAAGTAAGACGATTGATTCAATTGTCGAAGAGCAAGTTGTCCATTTGGCCAAGGCGTTTGAAGCTGAACGCAAATTCATTGACATTGCCCTCAAGGCAAAAAATCCAACCGGCTCCGACGGCGCTCCATCCCCTGCCTTCATTGAATTATTCGCTCCAATCTCCAAGCAAGGAGAGGCCATCACCAATGTCCGAGAAAACAATCGTGGCTCTAAATACGCTAATCACTTGGCCACTATTGCAGAGGGTACGCCGGCTTTGGGCTGGATGACTTCCGACAAGCCAGTTCCATATATTACTGACTTCAAGGATTCTGCGCAGTTCTACGCCAATAAGGTGCTCAAGGAGTATAAAGAAACCGACAAGAAGCAAGTTGAATGGGTTCAAAGCTTTCTCAAGCTTTTGACTAACCTTCAAACGTATGTCAAGAAATACCACACTACAGGTGTTGCGTGGAATTCTTCTGGTAAGGACTTAGATACTGTCTTGAAGGAAGTTGAATCTCCAAGTCCAAAGTCTGGCGTCCCACCAGCAGTACCAGCAGCACCAGCACCAGCTGCAGGTGGACCACCACCACCCCCACCTCCACCACCACCACCAACCTCTGCTCTTTTGGATAGCAGCAAAGCCGGATCGTCCTCTTCGGGCGGCATCGGGGGCGGAATGAACGCCGTGTTTGCTGAGATTAGCAAAGGTGAAGGTGTCACGTCAGGCCTCAAGAAGGTTGATAAGAGCGAAATGACCCATAAGAATCCAGAATTGAGACGCACCGCATCGGCCGAAGCCAAGAAACCAAGCCCACAACCACCAAAGAAACCTGCATCCCTCAGCCACAAGAAGCCGGTGGCCAAAAAGCCTCCAAAGAAGGAGCTTGACGACACCAAATGGTTTGTGGAAAACTTTGAAAATGAACACGAAATTGTCATCAACGGGGAGATGAACCAAGGTGTTTTCATTGAGAAATGTAACAATTGTACCATCCAAATCAAGGGCAAGGTCAGTGCTGTTTCCTTGAATGAGTGCAACAAGGTGGGCGTTCTTGTAGAAAACTTGGTTTCAGGATTTGAAGTTATCAAGTGTACCGGATTTGGTGTCCAGGTTACTGGCGCCTTACCCACCCTCAGCATCGATCAGTCTCAAGAGGGCCAAGTCTATCTCTCCAAGAAATCTCTTGATGTTGAGATATACACTGCGCAAACCTCTGGGTTGAATGTTAACATTCCAAAGAATGAGGAAGAAGGGGATTACACTGAAGTCCCATTGCCAGAACAAATTGTACACCGTATTGGGTCTGATGGTAAATTCACTAGTGAAATTGTAGAACATGATGGTTAAGATGTAATGTAACAATATTTTAAAATACTTTTCTTTTTTTACTGCAGCCTCACGGATGTACTCCGTTGGCAGCGCTTTTGCTTCTTTTCTAGAAAGGAAGTCCCCCCGCAGGGCGTATTGCCCTCCAGAGGGTTGAGCTGCCTCTGGCCGTCTGGCGGCTTCTTTCTTCTCCGAAAAAGAAGCAAAAAAGGTAGCTCTGCGAGGCGGACGGTCAGTATATTTGTCAGTGGTCGTAAGAATGTAACAGGGTGAGCTATATCTACAATAAGTTTTATTACAAATATTTACAAATACTTTCTGCGCTTTCTAATGTAGAACATGTAAGCACGTTCATGCATATCCAATGGGAATGGAGAGATAATTTCAGAGTGACCAGGACGAGCAACAGGGTCTCTTAAATAAACTGCGTGACACGTCTTGAAACTGATTTCAATGTGGTGAGGGAGAACGGCAAACGGAGCCAAGAACGGTCTTGGGTTCCACGGCGTAAAATAGCTCTTTTCTGGGTCGGTCAGACCATACAGCTTGCCATTGGAGAATGGCAACTGGACCTTGATTGAGGACGGATCTTCTTCGGCCTGCGCGGGATCGATTGGCTCAATAGGCTCCGGCAACCGACTGACCCACGAAGGATCATATTTCTCGGCCACATCATTTTCTCCCCGTAGACGAGCAGTGTGTGTCTTGCGGATATCTTCTTGTCTGATTTTAACGATATCTTGAACGAGCTGCTTGACGTCAGCCTTGTTTCCTGGACCGGATTCGCTCTTGCCATAATAGTTATCTACAGTGTCTCTGACCTTGCCGTCGTCAGATGAGCTGGCATTTTCCTCGGTCTTTGTCTCTTCTGTCTTTTCAGCGGCACCTTCATTAGTAGTGGTAGTAGTAGTAGTAGTGGGTTTAATGTCCGGCTTTTTACCCGTGACCAGGGTGAAAACGGAGAGGGATTTGTTCAGCAACGGGCCCGGGGTGTATGGTAAGTTTCCATGCTTATCGAAATGGGCTTCAGATCGCAGGATTCCTTCCAAGACGGACACTGGCGTGACGGCATCGATCTCCGTGTTCATTTCCTTGTTCACCAGCTTGTTCCACGCCAGATTGCGCTTTCGCTGACGCTTGGTGTAATGCTTGTTGAAGATTACATGCTTTTGACGATGGTTTTGTCGTAACCTCCACATCGTTTCTGGGTACTTGTGACAACGGGAGAGGTAATTGTTGTATTTCTTGATTTGTCTGTTGACAAGAGTGACAGATTCCTTAACCGAGGGCTTCTTTCGACCGAGAGCGTAGAGAACGTGTTCTGGATCGACCGAAAAAACGTCTCCCGGCTGGAGCTCGTACCCAGGTTGTCGGATCTTGACCCCGTTCACCTTGACTTGTCCCTTGACAATGAATTGAGCTGCCTGACGAGGACTGGCGGCAAAGAACGAACGGAAGACGGCAGTGTCGAGTCTTCGCTCAATTGCGAGATAAGTCTGTAGGGCCCATGGGGTCTCAACCTCACCATTGGCTCCTTCCTCGTGTTCTGCCACTTTGGTCGACTTCAATGGATTGACTGCATTCAGTTCGCCCTTAAAAACGTTTCGAAACTGAGTCTCGGTCAGCTTTTCTCCGTGATAGGCTCGAGTTTCCTGTTTGGCCGACCACTTTTGCTGGAACATGGTGCCTCGACGCTGGGCCTTGCGCCACGTCATGGCATTGTACAGGTTGAACTTGTTCCACGAGGAACGTATTCTCTTGCGCACAAGTGAGTGCAGGAGCTGCTGGCGTTTGGGCATAACTGCTACTCTTTGGGTTCTTCCTTTGGACAGAAGCGATGAATATTTTTCAAAAACTTTCACTTTCCTCCCACTCCTCCGGTCCCAGAGTTACCCAGCGAAGCTGACCGGCGTCGGCGCTCCTTTTCCGTTGGGACTTTGAGCTTTGTGCACCACTTGGTTCCTGCCACACTTATTTTTTGTAACACGCCTCTCCTCGAATATACACACAACCTCCATATTATGACGGCCGAATGGACCATACCGCAGGAGACGAGCCTGTTCCGGGCAATTTGCAGATTCAAGCCGGCTGGGAAACACAAACACTTCCGGATGATCAGCATTTACAATACGGTGAACAACCGCAACGTGGAGGGCCAGAGAATATCGGCTACTGAAATTTGGGCCAAACTCTCCACACTGTACAATCTGGACAAGCTGGACGAGATTGAAGATGATTCGGACAGTGCTGAGGAAGAAGAGGATGCGGAGGAAGAGGATGTGAGGAAGAACGCAAAAGGGGGGAAAGTGACAAAAACGGACGTGTCACGTGATGAAGAAAGTGCGGAGGAAAGTGTAAAGACCAAGACCGAGCCCAAGCCCACAGAATTTGCATTACCATGGGATGACTATGGGGAATTGATGATTCAACAAGCACAGGCGCCCGATAGCGGGGCGACTTCGCCTTCATATTTAACAGACGGCACTCCAGTGCCCAAAGGAGAGGAGGAAGAAGAAGAATCTAAATCGGTGGATGAGAAGAAGATAGACGTAGCTGAGAAAGATGAAGAAAAGGTAAAAGAGGAGGAAGAAGAAGAAGAAGAAGACGAAGAAGAAGGAGAAGAGGAGAATGCCGAAGAAAAGGCACCGAAAGAACAAGAGCCAGTTGCTAAAAAGGGAAAAGAGGAGAAAGCCAAAACCTCTGCCAAAAACGCGACCGAAGAAGAACCAAAAGAACAAGAGAATGCATCTGGAGAGTCCTCGTCTGAAAATGAAACATCCGAACAAAATGAGGAATCTTCGCCAGAGCCCAGAAGAACCCGTAATTCCACCAGAAAGAGAAAGGCCAGTGAAAGCAAGCCATCATCACGGCCACCAGCTACTCGAACTAGACGATCGGCCCGCCAAGCTGCAAAAACAGAGGTGGAAGAAAACACAAATGACGAGCAAAGTGAACCCGAACGGGCCAGCAGTAATACTCGGTCCAAAAAGAAGGTCACCCCTACGGCAGCGGCGAGTAAACCCACTAGACGAAGTACTCGCAAGAAATAGTAATGTGCATATTTATATACTCGAAGAGAAGGCCATACGCAGGACAATTGCATGTTTAGAGGAGTGGTGATTGATTAAGCGGATTCTCTTCTCGGAAAAGAAGCAAAAAAAGGTAGTAGAGCCATTGACCAGTGCTTCTGCTTGTTTTCTAGGAAAGCAGGCCGCCCGCAGGGCACACTCACCCCCGTGGTCCTAGAGGGTTAGTGGCTGCCTCCGGTGCTTTTTTCTCCTAAAAGAAGCATAAAAGGCAGTTCTGCGAAGCCATTGGCCAATGCTTTTGCTTCTTTTCTAGAAAAGAAGGCCGCCTGCAGGGCAATCACGCACCGTGCGATACTTCAGACGGCTTCCTTGTTCTCCGAAAAGAAGCAAAAAATGCAGCTCTGTGAGGATTCGCGCGTTGTATACTGACACTGGTTGGCAAACGCCCCCAACGCCACTATGTGCGGAGATGCCGCTGTGGAAGAGGATGGCTGTGTAGCGGATTAGAAGCATGACGGTTTTATTCACTTATGTCAGTTGATTTGAAGCAATTCGACCTCAAACTACACCCAGTTAGCACAAAAAGAGTACACAGCATCGATATACTCACAATCAAGGTGGCGTTTGGAGGGATTCTGCCTGGAAATCCCCGTTCGCCATAAGCATAATCACCAGTGATGGTCAAAAGGGCCTTTTCGCCCAAGGAAAGCTGTGGAATACCTTCATCCCAGCCACGAATGACTTGACCCACGCCAATTTGGGTTTGGAATGGTCGACCACGGTCTCTGGAAGAATCAAACTTCTTGCCCGACTCCAAAGTGCCGATATAGTGCATGGTGACTCTGTCGCCAGGCTTTGGATAATTCTTTCCATCACCTATAGGCCATTAGAAATCTATATTTTACTGCGACTATGTACAACACATACCTGGCGAAATTGATTGAACCTGAACACCCATGTTGATCTGTTTGCTGCTAGACTAGAGTAATAGTTTGTGTGTGGGAGCGTGTGGGTTTGGCCCGGCTTTATATAGCATTGGGAGGAGGAGGAATAAATATGTCGGCCCGATCCGAGGTCAGTTTGCCGTTGGCCGGGATCACCACCAGCGTCCGTTTATAGTAGGTGTCATGAATCTTCAATTGCGGAAGCTTGAGTGGGTCTGCGCCCTTTGGCGGTGCGTGAGTCGGCATTAGCACAAACTCCAGGGGCTTTCGGGTGAACGGGAGCATCTTCAGTGACATGATTTTGGGTCCTTCGAATGCAAAGATGGAGCTAGATCCCATGGAGATGGAGTATGTTAGAATGTGACTTGTTGCATTTTCGAGATAATAGTTCAATTTAACAAACTTGTTGCTTTCGATCCATTCGTAATCCAGTATCACTCGAGGTTCGTGCAGCGGCAAGTTGAGCCGGACCACGGGAACGCGATATTCGTTAGTGGTTAGACCTCCCTTTCGTTTCCATTGAATGTTCAGATGCGCCTCTGCTGAAACGGAGCGTATTTCTTTTGGTCCATTCCGGCTGGCGTCAAAAACATAGCTGAGCTTCAGGCCCTCGTTATGGTGTAGACTTTTAGCCTCGGGTGGTATTTCAGATTGCTTCACAATCTCACATTTCGCCTCGTCATCGTTGGTTGGATCTACCTGCAATACAGTATCCACAATTTCAACTTCACCTTCGCCAAGGAAGAGCAATGATGCAAAGAGTCCCCAACGTTTGTGAATCAACGGGGCATGCGCAACTGAGGATAGGTCTTCTGGGATGAAAGTGGAGCCCCAGCTATCCGGATGCACGCGAGGTCCGACGTCAAAATTGACCCTGAACGGTTTCGTAACAGGAATTGTCAGTGACAGAGAATCCTTGATTTCGGCCTCGTCATGAGGTAACGTGTAACTGGCAAGAACTTCCACAGTGATTCCAGACACACCAGTGAACGGAACCTGGAATTGAAGAGGATACGCTTCCACACCTTTAGCCTGTTTTAAACCGATCAATTGATCTTCGGACTCACTCTCTTGATCCTCAGTCGCTTCCCCTTCTTTTCCCCTATCAGTCCAGATCACCTTGATTGGCTTCCCTTCAACAACGTTCACCTTGACAGTCAGATTGAGTGTAATCTCCTCATCTTCTTCATTGTTAACAACCAACCCCACATCCATAAACTCGCCGGCAGAAACAGAGCCGATTTCACTAGGATTAGTGGACAACCTGATCCTCGCTGGTCGAGGTGTGATTTCAGCCCTGCGGGGATTCACATTTTTCAAGTGCCTCCACGTACCTTTTTTGAAAAATGGAATGGTCGAGCTACCAGAAATCGGCTTCAACGGGGCCTTGAACGAATAGATCTTGTCCGAATTTCCAAGATAGAATTGACCCGATATACCCTTCAATTCAGCGACACCCAGCTTTCTAGGATGTTGGCAAATTTGAATCAGCCTTTCCTTTCCATCAGAAAAGTCCAAATCAGTTGAGACCTTCTCATCCCCAATGTCTAACTCTGCAACTGCCTCACCATGCCTCTCACCTCCATTATCAATTGTCACGTCACCAATGTCCCCACCCAACTCCAGAGTCAAGTTTTTCACTTTCCACTCTCCCTTTTGCGGGACCAGCCTTAATTGTGAGTATGCAGGTATTCCAATGTGGAATTTTGGCGTTTCGAAAACAAAGTCTGCAAAAAGTGGGGAGAATGGTCCCTCGATTGGTTCATCATCGAGCTCAATCTTACTCATAGCCTTGGCTAGCACATCCGACCCATCAACAGCTTGCAACTTTAACGATGTGGATATGTAATCCTCAGTATGTTCCAAGTTCAAGGCACAAGTCTGGATCTTTTCTAGCAATTGGTGCTGTAGACGGGTCCAATTTTGATCGTGTTGGTAAACATCCAAAGCTTGCTTGAGATATTTATAAGCTCCTTCCCATTTTCCATCTTGATAAAATAAATCAGCCATAAGATACGACGTGTAAGCTCGAGCACGACCATGTGCCTCCGAAATAGAAAAGTCTTCAAGAGCATTCGACAATGCTTCTGTTATTTGCTTCGTTAACGTCTCTTTATCACCTTTTCCCTCTGCCAGAACGATACGATAGTACTCTGCAGACCGCAAATACAAATACCCACTTCTAGGAAGTCGAATGCTTGGAATTGTGTCATCAGGGGCCGATGCCAACGGTAGTTCATTCGGAATGATAACGCTTTGGGTCAACGACACTATGTTTGCCAGTTGCGAAAACTGTTCCGCTTGCACGGAATCATCAAACGTGAACCCCTTCATGCTGTTGAGATTCTTCATGGTAGTTAGATGCAAATTGAACTTTCGATATGCGACATTGGGCTGATCAAGATACAGGCTGATCTTGACCATTTTGTAAACCACGCAATAAATTATCTGGCAAACTTCATTCCATCTATTCGTCGGAATGTCGTGGAAAGTTTCACATAGCTCCAACAGATTTTCATAGGTGTGTTCATATGCAGAAAGCGCAGTATCCAGCTCTTGCTTGAACTCTGCAAATGCTGCTAATTTGAAACAATACCGCGCATCCCATCCGGCACTTGAGAGCGGCGACTGATTTATTGAGAGTGTATCATCGCCATCGGTTGAAGTTGACTGTCGGGGCATTCCCCTCTTCCGTCTCACTCGTTTGGACGCGTTGTTGTAAAAATCCAGAGCCTGCGAATAGGCCAACTGGCAAACTGTCTCGACAAACGTTTCTTTTTCCAATTCTGACGAACTTGTGGGGACATAAAGCAATCCAGTACGTGGTTGTAACCCAGTAGACCGACGTAATTGATATATTCTATCATCCGAAATGTCATTCCCGACTACCACCGCTAATAATCGAATATCTCTCTTGGAAAGCTGAGTTCGTAGTGAGTTCAAAGCGGTGACAACAGCGGCATCGCTATCGGTAGAATCTGACGACAACTCGTGAAAAGAAATAAATACACTGGGATTTAGGTAGAGATACTTCTGTATCCATCGAATTGACATTACACCGTCTGGATACAGGTCGGACCTTGGGTTTCGAGGAGACAGAGGCGAATTCAATTGCCCAGACGGATACTTTTCCACTGGGTCTCCGTTCTGTAAAGCCTTTATTGGGGGCAGTCGATATGACTATACAACTTCAATTAGTACTTTAGCCTGGGGTTTCTCTTCCTCTTCTTTTACTCACCCCGTTGACAAACTCCACGTTCACTAACCGACTAATTTTCTTTCTAGACGCCTTCAACGCCAAATGTTCGTAAACTTTGATATTGTTCGACTTGGCTTGGAACCTGCTGTGAAGGTCCTTGCCAATATTAGCCGTAACCACCTTATTTGCGTCCACAGCTGGCTTATCCCCGTGTATCTCTAGTGGATGGTTAGGAAGAACTGGGTCCCCACCCAGACCCGATACCACAACTAATGGTGTAAAATGGTATAATAGATCTTGTTCAACCATTGGGAAAAGGCGCCTTCTATTTTGTTATAAGCTCCGGAGGGTTGGGTCTTAACTTAGGGTTCGTGTTAGTGCGGGCTATTACTTGACTGGGACCACTTTGGAGGTCCCGGCGGCGGTATCCCGGCCCGTGGGCCGGGATTGTTTTACCGCTCATTTTCCAGGGGTAAATTGTACGACAAGAAATTGGTTTAATTGGCGCTGTTTAATGTAATTGTTTTATCAAATTATCGCATTGGGAAGACACTGTTTGACGATAGGTATTTCAGATTGTTGAAAATTTATTCACAGAATTCTGATAGGGACACATGCTGGGTTAATCACTACGGTCACGAAGTACGCATAGAAATACTGAAACCTTTTAAAAACAAAGTTATGTTACTTGAAATAACTTATATACACCCACATCTCACACACTCACCAATCATTATCAACCAAACTAAAGACTTTGAGGAAGAATAGTTCAAGCTTTCTCTCCTCCACATCGAGATATAACCCGTTCGGCTTTTGTGGGAGCAAAAATTTATTCAGGCCTCGCAAGGGTAATCTCATTTTTGAAGTAGGAGTTGCGGAAATTGTGGAACCGTCCGACGCAGGGATCCTCTCCCTAGTAACCAACGAATGCTCCTTGGATAACGTTTTTGTTTGTGGCGTTATGGCACGAAACAAGGCCGCCTGGAGATCTCGTTGCTCCAAATTGACAACATGGTCAAGTATTTGTTCACAACGGGTCTCAAGAATATTCTGTGCATACTTTACCTTATTCTTGCCAGAATAATTTGGGTACATCAAGGGAAACAGTGAATCTAGCACTGGGCAATTGCACGATCTCATCACAGTTTTCATACGATTAGGAAAGCGCTGAATGATCCGCATAGTTTGGAAAAACCGCTCAGAAATTTGCTCCATATCATGCTCAATTGTTGGTATCAGATGGCTGAAAAACTTACGATAGATGCGCAATTTATTCAATGGCGTGTTTCCGTTATTCTGTTTCAACTTTGATGGTATGTAGCGTTGCCTAATGGTGTTTCTAAGAGCTAAAAGATCGTCATGTGAGCCACCGAAGCCCAACATATGAATAATATTTTCCCGTCGCCTTAGCTGAGCTAATATCTTAAATACCATCACGCAAAAGAGAACAACAATTGCTTGGCATGTATCACCCGTCGGCGATGTCTCTTCCCGGAAATAGCTCAACAAAGCAGTGGATAACGCTTCAATGGAGAAGTCCCAGATATTGATTTCTATTGATGTCGACGGTTCGCTGATTACCTCAATCGTCGTAACGACGTCAGTGAGGAAATAACAGCCACTCATTAGAACCTGCACAGCTGATGGAACATTTCCATGGGCGGATGCACTGCTGTCTTCCACTAGCCAAACAGATAAGGGGAAGTTGTAAGTGACTTCTTCACTTGAAGCAAGTTCATCCAACATGCTGTAAACTGCATTATCTACAGTAATCAAATACTTTGGAATAGTATGTGGTTTTGCATCCGCTGGCCATTCTCCTGTGGGTCCTGGCAACTTAATTCCACAGTCTCGTTCGCGCCATACGGTTTGTGTTGCTGTAACCGGATCAATCATCATTGATAATTCATGAGCAAAATCGGAGCACGTCCGATGCACCAAATTCGGTAAAACGAGCAAACAATTCTTGCTGACGGGGTCGTATGTAATCAGCGACATCATGAACATATCCGCAATGTAGTAAGAAATATCTTTTGCGTTATCACCTGTATTAACGTTTGCAATACGTATCACAAATTCATACGGATATCCTGTGCCTTCTATTCGAGCAAGTTCATCCGAAATCAGCTCTCGTAGAGCTCCCCATGTACCATGTTCGTGTAGCTTCATGATTACCATTTTATAGTCCACGCACGCATCGAAGTGGACAGTTCCATTATGAAAAATTTGAGCCATATTCTTGTATTTGGAGAAGAATGAGAAATTGGGGATGGCGCTTTAAATACGGTAGAAAATAAGATTAGCAACCCAAGTACAAATTAGTTTCCTATCAGGCAACTACGAGCGACAAGCCTTTGGTAATTGGCATTATCATATCGATAATTCAGTCGTATAAAGTTGTAGCGTATGCATGTGCATAAAAATTTAAAGGCTTCGTATGCATATATAAATAACTTTGCAACATAAAGATCGCTGCACGCGGATCAGATACTCCTATATGCACACGCATATGGGCTGAAGAAATGAACGTTTCCTGGGGTGGCAATTGATAGTAATCTATGCATTGATTATGTGAGCATCTGCTATAATATTCCAAAAGCAAAATCAAATTATGCCGAATATAGCTTATGGACTCCATCGTCACCTCGACAGACAAAAAAAAAAAAAAACAAAAAAAAAAACAAAAAAAAACAAAAAAAAAAAAAAAAATCTATCCTCCTCTTCGAGATATAACCAGTTAGGCTTTTGGGAGAGTAAAAATTCAATTCACCCTCATAGGTGTGACCTTATATTTGGATGTGGTGTTACGAAAACCGTGAGCTCTACTAACGATGTGTCCTTCCCTGGGCAATGCCTCGTCGTTGGATAATTCTTTTTGTTTGTGCCTTATCGCGTCAACTAAAATCTTTTTTGGGCCCTCTTCTCCAAGTTGCAACGTGATCAATTATTTGTTCACCATGGGACTGAAAATACTCTGCACATAATTCTTATTTTATTGTTTCAGAATAATTTGAATATGTCATAAGAAACAGGGGGGCAGTACTTGACAACTGCACAGCCATCACAGCTTTAGAAAAGGGCTGCAAAAAGACGAAAAATGCCTCCAATAGACAACACGCGCCAAACCCTTGCCATTTTATTTGCTTAATGCAATCTAAGGTGAAGGGTTGCATGATTTGCAAAACGTGTTACGCACTCTGCTACATGCCGTGCTCAATTGTTCGTGCCAAATGCGTAAAATACTTGTTGCAGGTCCGCAGTCCGTTTGATGACCTATCTTCGTTTCTCATCCCTCAACGTCAGTGGTATGTGGCGTTGGTGATCGGAGGTTTGGATAAATCCAAGATCATCATGAGCCATCACAACATAATAGGTGAATAAAATCGTCCCGCTATCTCAAGTGAATTAACACCTTAGATGGCATTAAGCAAAATAAAATGGCAATGGTTTGGCGCGTATTGTCTATTGGAGACATTTTTCTCTGAAATAGTTCAACAATACATAATGCCTCGATGAAATATTAATGTCTGTTGCTGCGTTGTTCACCTCAATTGGCGTAACCACATTCGTGAGGAAATAGCGGCCATTCATAACCAGTGTCACTAATTGAACGGTTCCGAGGTCAACGAAATGTTCTTCCGTCAGACAAACAAATAATGGGAAATTACGTGTTTCTCTACACTGGAAGTACACGCTGTAAACACCATATTTTCGTCAAATAATTTTGTATAACGTAAGGTTTTTGCATCCACGGGCAACTTTCTGTGGGCCCCGAGAGACCAATTCTGCAGTCTCTCCTCTCCAGACCATTTGAATCCCGGTAACTGGCTCAATCACCATAACGCGCAAAATCGGAACACACATTGTGCATAATATTACAGACTACCGGTACACAATTGTTCTAACAGGGATAATATATAATAAGCCGTACATGCCTAACTATCCACAGTGCCGGGAGATGATTTCTATGTTGAAATGGCTACCGAAATTTGCAATAGATACCGCAACGTTGTATTCATTACCAGCTATCGCAATTGTTTTGAAATCCTTTTTTGTAGAACAGTACACAAACCCGTGTTTGGCGTCTCCGCGTACTACTGTATAGTACACGAAACCATCACAGTGGCAGGTTCCAATGTTTTGAGCCGTACCGTTGTAGTTGCTGAGGCGATGGAGGAGTCACGTTAAAGGTCCGAAATAAGACTTGCCAATCTCAACAAGCGGACACATACACAAGACCCTAATTTGGCTCTAATTCAAGGTTTTCACCTTTCTAGGCATAAGTGCGAGTGGTTGGAGATATGATAATTGGCCTGTGAAATTACGATATAATTCCCACTGAACTTAAATTGGCTAATACCGAAATTGCATCCGGAAAACACTGTAACCTCTATTTGCTATGCATAGAGTAACTTATACATGCTGGTTCGCGATTATCCGGAGTTACACATATATAAGACTAATATGTAATATTAAAGAATTTATGCATAATTTCATCATCTTCTCTCTGACCAATCCCAACTTGGTCGCCAACCCGAATCAGTATCACCAAAGACTCTGTAATAGAGAGTTTCAAGTTTTCGATCATCCACTTCGAAATATAATCCATTCGGCTTTTGGCGCAGCAAAAATTGGTTCCATCCCTTCAGGGGCAATCTCATTTTTGGACAGGGCGTCGTCGATGCCATATCTGCTTTTGACTCTAAAATGCTCACTTTGCTGTCCAATATGCGTTCCTTAAGCAGAGTCATTTTTTGTGGTTTTACCGCTTCAAATAAAACGCTCTGGAGAACCTCTTGCTTCAAATTAACTACATGATCGATTATTTGCTCACAACGAGACTCAAGAGTGTCCTGCGCATACTTTACCTTACTATTAGCAGAATATGCATAGTTCGGATATGCCAAAGAAAACAGAGAAGCCATCACAGGGCAATTGCGAAATTTCAACACTGCTTTGACGCGATTAGGATAGCGCTGCAAGTTCCGCATTGTTTGAAAAAAGCGCTCGGAAATCTGTTCCGTATCATGTACAACCGTTGGTATCAGGTGACTAAACTGATGGTTATAAGTTTGATATTCATATATGAATGTTGATCTCTCCCGACTTTCGTCCTTCAACTTTGACGGAATGTAGTGCTGACTAACAGCGTCTTGAATAAATCCAAAATCACCTACTGGGTCATTACAGCCCAAGATACGAATAATATTCGCCCGTCGCCGCAACTGAAGTAGTGTTTTGAATGCCATTACACAAAAGAGAACGGTAATAGTTGGGCTTGTATCATCTCTTGGTGGAGGCCCTCCTTTGAAATTGCTCAACAAGACGGAAGACAACGCTTCAACAGAAAAATCCCAAACATTGATATCTATTGTTTCTGATATAATGCCGTCTACCGCAATTGTCATGGTAACATCGGTGAGATAATAACACCCACCCATTAAACCCTGTACAGCAGTCGGAATATTCCCCCGAGTAGAGTTACTGTCTTCAGCCAGACAAACCGATAGTGGGAAGTGATAAGTTTTCTCTAGACTTGAAACAGGTGAACCAAATGCACTGTAAACCGCATTTTCTACAGTCCTGAGACCAGTTGAGATAGGGTTTTTTTTTTATTATCCTCTGGCAACTCTTCCTGTAAACCTGGTAAGAAAATTTGACAGTTTCGTTCCCGCCAAACTCCCTGTACCCCAGTAACCGGCTCAATCATCGTTGATAGTTCATGTGCAAAATTTGAGCAATGCTGGTGTACAAAACTAGGAATAATGAGAAAGCAATCCTTTCTGACAGGATCCTAGCTAGCCAGTGGTGTCATCCCCAATAGTCGACAGCATAGGAAAATGCCTTCCACGTCGCTATCTGCGCCAATGTTTGCAAATACGTATCACAATGTCAAATTCTTTCTCCTCTACTTGAATAATTTCCTTTAGAACGCGTTCTTGTATGAATGTGCATACATCACTTTCGTTCGCGTCTTTTGGTACCATTGCGTAGTCGACGTACCATCGAAGTGCACGGTTCCATCATTTCGGGCCATATTTTTGTAGTTGGAGAGGAGACTGAAAAGCCTCCTTAAATAGGGCCCGAATAAGATTGGCAATTCCACTCGCATAAAAAAATGTTCATCTGTGCATAGTATGACAGTGTGTCCAGAGTAAGGCAACATTCGTGCAATTTAACGGATATTAAACATATCAAGGTTCGATCAACAAATGTTGTGATCAGCAATAACATAGCAATACGCAACCCCGGTGGATCTTTCCCATTCTCCGGAAAGTAGAGTAGCTTCCCGCCAGTCAAACGGCCTCTTTTTCCTCAGAAAAAATTTAATAAAAGTAGCTTTGCGAGGTTCAGAATGTTTTTGCTTCTTTGTCAATTTGCATATATTTGAGTATACTATTTACTCTCCCTTAAAGTCTGGCTTGCGCTTTTCAGCAAAAGCGGCCATACCTTCCTTCTGGTCCTTGGAACCGAACAGACTGTGGAAGACTCTTCTCTCGTACTTGAGGCCCTGGTCGAGTGGCAATTGGTAGCCCTCGTTGACAACCTCTTTGCCGGCCTTGACGGCAAGTGGGGAGAACTCTGCAATTTCGGCGGCGGTCTTTACAGCTTCATCGACCAATCTTTCTGGGGAGAAGATCTTGGAAACCATGCCCCATTCGTGGGCTTCAGTAGCGGAAAAGTTCCTACCAGTCAAGATGAGTTCCATAGCTCTGGACTTTCCAATCAACAATGGAAGTCTTTGGGAGCCCCCAGCGCCTGGAATAACACCGAGCTTGATTTCTGGCTGACCAAAGACGGCCTTTTCGCCAGCATAAATAATGTCAGCCATCATGGCAAGTTCACAACCACCACCAAGGGCGTAGCCATTAACAGCAGCAATGATGGGCTTCTTGATGTTGGATTGGTCGGACCAGGATTCAATAAAGTCCTTGCCGTAGACATCAGCAAAGGTCTTGTCCTTCATTTCCTTGATGTCGGCGCCAGCAGCAAAGGCCTTTTCTGACCCGGTGATGACGATCGAGCCAATGTTGTCATCGTTATCAGCATCTCTGAGAGCATGATTAAGTTCCTTAATCAATGGAGTAAAGAGAGCATTGAGGGCCTTTGGTCGGTTCAACGTAACCAATCGGACTTTTGGGGATGGCTTGGACACCAAGATGTGTTCATAAGAGCCGCCCGTGGTGGAGTATGCTCGAAGCGAGACTCTGGAGACTGGAGCGGATCGAAGACCTCTAATTGCAAACATTGTTTGTGTGTGTGATGTGGGATGGTGCGAAGAAAGATGGGCCGCGTGGTATTATACCTCCTCGGCCTCTCGTCGGATCTTTGTGGGGAACTCGGGGCAACGTCGGAGATGGGGACACGATTTGAACGAGACGCAGAGGCCCCCTCTCAACTACAGTGCAGTACGCGATTTTGGTCTACACAAATAAATGCAATATCAATAGCCATGTACAGTTGGGTGCATATCGACTGTAATTGGGTTAGTTCACAGTTGTTGCGCAGGTAACTTTTTTGAACCAGAATTTCTGTGAAAAGTCACGTGATTTACAATGATTGCGGTTGACATTTGAACTGGCGACGAAGCAGATAAGAGTCCACTTAGACGTTGGATGATCTGTAGAGTGACCACAATGAACACATGAGCGAAGGGTAACGTCGTATAGTATGAGGGCTCAGAGTAGCCGCTTTCCTTTTCGGAAAAAGAAGCCAAAGAACGACGCGGGGTCCAGCGTTCTTCTTTAGTAAGGTAATCCGGCGGTACACAAAGTATCCAAACTTCCACTGAAGTGTCTTCGGTGTTGAGCGAATACGCTATGGAACCTACACCTATCTCAATTAAACAGTTGCTTGGATTATCTTGGACAATAACTGAAGGAGGACCCAGTGCGTTTGAAAAAGCTCAGAAAGGCATTGATGAACATGATGTCGGAGACCAGTTACTCTGACAGGATCTGCTTTTAACATTCGGATCAATCAATTAGCTGGACACACCTGGTTACTTTTATCTTATCTTTTTATTTATTTTACAAGAATATGGACGACACACGCTCTGCGATAAAATCTGCCTCATTTAGTTATCACCACACATTTCGATACAGGGGTTTGTATAACGGAACTGTCGATGAGTAACTTCAACTTCGTCTGCACCGCCGATACACCCTTCAAGGCACCCGCCAAATATCAATTTCACCTTTTCTAGTCGTCTCAAGTTGAAAAGGCGGGCGATCACATCGTCGAGAACCGCTCGGCTAGCTGTGTGGAGGGTAAACAACTCGATCCCACTATTTTGAAATTCGGTGCATTCAAGTAGATCCAGTAAAAAGGGATCGGTGTGGCCATAATATTCGGAGTGATGTTTAAGTTCCAGTTCTTTGGACGGAATAACTCGTTTAAAGGATTCCAAGAAGAGATCACAATACCCATCAAAATACTCAGGGAAATCTTCGTCGCTATTTGGCACAGCGATGCTCAAGTCAACAAGGTTTGGAAACTGTACATTAGCTATGCAAAGACAACTCGTGAGGTCCGTCAGGTAAACGCACTCCGCTGTGCATTTGTTATTGGGGGCCACATCACACATGCTGAGTTCTCCTTCTTCAATTTCAAGAACCTTCATATTCTCCGGGAAACCATCAAGTACGAAATAACCTCGGAGGTAGAGACCGCGGATACTGCAGCCGTGAAAAGCATTTGCTAGCCCATTGACATGAGCCGTGTCTCCGTCTGCTGCTAGAGTGACACAAGATAAATTGGCGGCCGGAGAGAAGTTTAAAGACTTCATTGACAGTTGCTCGTGTGAAGAGAGGACAACAGTGACCTCAGTGATTCGTGGCCCGATAGTGACCTCCTCTCCGCGAAAATCTTGAAGCGCAAAGCTTATCTCTGAGGTGAATTCGAATCGTGCCTCATTGATTGCAGTGACCAACTCGGCCGGACACGTCCCTTCGCCTGGCATCATGGTACGCCCACTAATATTTGCTCCATCAGAATTGATTTCACGCAACGCTGTTTCCTTGTGTTCTGCCAGTTCCTCCATGACTGAGAAAACTCCATTTATAACTGCAGATATATCATTTTCATTTTCCGGACGGCAGATCTCTGGAAGGTAAAAGTTGATGACTCCGATTTTTTTTAGGAAAAAATCTAGACCATTTGACTTGTGGTTTAGGAGATCGCTGAGGGAGAAGTTAACAAGAGCGTGACGACTATATGACCTGTTGTCGAGCACAGCCAGCTGACGGTGTCCAATAAACAGCCTAAAATGGCCCCAACGATTTGGCGGGGACATGAATGCCACTTCACAGAGACTTTTACAAGTCTTCCTCAGTTTCAACAGTTCTGCTACACTGCAATCTTTTAAGATGCGTTGGAACAACTCCGTCGGTACGTCGAGTAGCGTTTTCATGAGGTTTGTTATGTTAGGAAGGCAAACCTCATTTGGAAATGAGGCTCATATTAATACATGCGGGAGGTGAAACAAAACATTTCCGGTGAGGCAGAAGCATTAATTTCACATACGAATGGTGATTATGGGCCTGGCCAAATGAATTTGCAATTATACAACCAAACTTTGGGTTCTCACGGTCTATTGTTAAGATTGATGATTAGTCCGCAATTACACAGTCGCACAGCGTCTGTATATTTTGGACATGCATTGAATACTTACGGACTTCATTTTGAGGCCCATTAATGCTACCGTTACCAGGGTTGGATTTGGATTTGGGGTTGGACTTGAAAGAGAGGTTGGTGTTTGTGGGGGACGGCTTCGGCAAACCTTCGTCTATAGCCGAAGTGCTTATGTACGATGTAAGTTGAGCTATGGCGCATGCGGAGGCTAGTGTGATCTGTGAGGGACCATATTTTCGAAAGAACCAAAAGCAATTGGCCTCGCCGAGCTACCTTTTTTGCTTCTTTTCGGAGAAAAAAGAAGCCGCCGGCCGGCGGCCTCAACCATTAGGACAGCTAAGGCTGAGTATGACATATACTTCCTAACTGTGGTCAAGGTTGGATGAAAATCATATACATATATACTACAAGCTTATAAATTGCCTTTTGGGTGTCATTTTTTGGCCACTTAAGCAGACGCACTAGCGGCAGCAGTGGTGGCGTATTGTTCAAGCTTTCTGCTGAGCTCAGGTCTTTCCTTGACAATTCTGAGTTGGGTGCGGGCAGCTTCGGCGTAGGAGAGGGACTGGATTCTGTCAGCATCGCTTCTGGACACTTCGGCGTTCTTTTCAAAGTACTTGAGCGCCTCTTCGGTCTTGTTTTGTTGGAGACAGTACTGAGCGAGGGTCCCGAGAGCAACATCACAGTCAGGATCAAGCTCGACAGCCTTCTTGCAGATGGCTTCAGCTTCGCCGATAGATTGGGTCTTGCGGAAGACGGCAAGAGACTTGTTGACATATGGGAGAACGCTGATGGCGCCAACCTTCTTGGTCTTTTCGAGTTCAATGGCAGTGTCGAATTCCTTGATGGCCTCGTCGAGAGCAGATTGGTCGAGGAGAATCTCACCAAAGTAGTTGTGCACGTCTGGGGATTCTGGGAATCTCTCGAGCAACTTGCGGAAGGAGTCAATGGCGGTCTGGTAGGATTCCATACGGTACTGGGTCACGGCGAGTTGGATGTGGGAGTACATAAAGTCTGGGTTGAGTTCGACGGATCGTTCGTAGTCCTTGACGGCAGCATTGAAGTCACCGGTCAAGAAGCTCACTTGGGCACGGTGGTAGAACACGTCGGCAGCATCTGGGTTGATACGGAGGGCAGAGTCAAAGTCGAGGTTGGCAGAGGTGATGGAGCCTTGTTCCATGTGGATGGAGGATCGCTTGATGTAGGCGTTCACGGATGGTTCGGTGGCAATGGACTTTTCAATGTCGGCAAGGGCACCGTCAATGTCGTTGATCAAGAACTTGAAGGTACCAGCATATTCAAGGGCGAGCGCCAAGTTGGAGGCCTTGTTGTCAACGGCCTTTTGGAAGAGTTCGAGAGCCTTGTTGTACGATTCGGCGGTTCCCTTTTCAACGTTTTCAAACGCCAACTTGAGGTCGTAATCACCAGTGCCTTCGACGGCGGTGGTGACGGACTCTGGGAGATCACGTGGGGTGAACGAGTTCAAGTAGGCGGTGACAAAGTTTGGATAAGGAAGCTTTTGGGTCTGAGAAGAGTACTTTTCACGGTTGAGCTTTTCGGCTTGGAGACGGATCACGCGGTCCACGGTGGTGTTGAGACCCTTATCTTGGAAGTTATCAAGGATGCAGGTAGCGGTAAAGTCGAAGATTGCGTCACGATAACGTTCCAATTTCTCGTAGGCCACGGCTCTTCGGGACAAGCACTTGATGTAGTCTGGCTTAAGAGTAAGCGCAGTAGTAGTGTCCTCAATAACCTTTTCATACTTTTGAAGACCATTGTAGCAGGCGGCTCTGTTGGAGTAGAAGATTGGGTCCTTGTCGTAGCACTTGATAGCGTTGGTGTAGAGTTCAATGGCGCGCTCAAATTTCTTGGAGTTGAAGGCAGAGTTGCCGGCAGCCTTGAACTGCAGGGAGAGCTGCTTTTTGTCGTCAATTGAAAGGCTCTCAAGAGCGGAAAAGTCGTTAATGACCGGATATTCTGGAGAGGCCTCAGAGTCCTTGGTGAGTGCGAACCCGCCCACAGTAGTGGAAGAGGACGAGCTGGCCGCAGCCGCACCATTGTTATTGTTCTTCTTCTTCTTCTTCTTGTCGTTCTTCTTCTTGGACTTGGAGGTCTTTTCGCCTCCCGCAGCGGCGGCGGCGGAGGACGAGGATGCGGTGCTAGTCTGGTCCTTGCTCTCACCTGGGGTGCTCTTGAGCATGTAGTAGGCACCGAAGCCCGCACCGACAGTGACCACCGCGGCGGTGGCAATCACAGCGGGCTTGTTTCGTTGCACAAATCCTGCTAATGTGGAAGACATTATTTGATGTTTTGGAAAAACTGTCGAACCGTGGAAATTTCACAAATCCTCCCCCGACTTCTGCCGGCCACTCACCGCTCACCAAAAATTTGGTGTGACCCGGCGTACGGCGGTGTGCTGGGATGTACGCTTGGGTTGGAGGAAGCGAGAACGGATTCGTAGAGGGCTTTGGAAGAAGAGGCAATTGATTAATGGTGAAGTGTATGGGATTGGCCGGTGTTTGTTGCTTCGGGCGGCGATATAGGTTCTGGACTGGAGTCTAAGAAATGTGGTATAGGTTGTGTTGTGTGGAAGATGGTGGGCCTAAATATGATACCCGCAAGGGACAACATTACATGTGTAAATATGTACTTGGATGGACTGAAAAGGTATATAAACTCTAGGGTGTATGTCCTGCGGGCAGCCTTCTTTTCTAGAAAAGAAGCAAAAGCTCTAATGAAAAATAGGTTTGTATGCTAGCAGCAAAAGATAAGGGGGGATTCAGCAAAAAGGGGGTTATACATGGTTGTGTGCGCATAGATATATGTATAGGTTCATCTGGAATATGGTTATGCATAACGAGCATGCTATTGACTATGTGTAGTTTTCCATTTTGGTCCTCTGAAGTACTCATGTTTGGGAATATGCATGATTCATGAAACACATTAACCCCGAACTTATGCTAACTTTGGAGGAAGCAGTAAGATGTGCTCATACCTTGGGATGTCCATAGTGTTGTCAGTGTTCGACTGCAATTGCACCGGAAAACTTCGACACCGCGTGAAACTCGACTGGCAATAAATATAAACACAATAAAACCGGGATTTGTCAAGTCGTCTCGTGTAGGGATCACCTATGGTTGTTCTCGGCGGCGTACGTAGCGCTGGTACCACCAATACTCCACAGTACGACCAGGCAAAGACAGCTCAACTGTCCATGAAAATGCGAGATATCGAGCCTACTATCGACTCTGCCAGACGCAAGGTCCGCCGATAAGAATCCGACCACAGCGCGTCAGAACCCACAGGGGTGAGTTGCCCTGCGGGCAGCCTTCTTTTCTAGAAAAGAAGCAAAAGCACTGGCGAACAGCTTCGCAGAGCTACCTTTTTTTGCTTCTTTTTCGGAGAAAAAAAGAAGCCGCCGGAGGCAACCACTCACCCCCCAGAACCACGGGTCGGTGTATGCCCTGCGGGCTGCCTTCTTTTCTAGAAAAGAAGCAAAAGCACTGGTTCTTGCCTCGCAGAGCTACCTTTTTTTGCTTCTTTTTCGGAGAAAAAAAGAAGCCGCCGGAGGCAACCACTCACCCCCCCAGAACCAGGGGTCGGTGTATGCCCTGCGGGCTGCCTTCTTTTCTAGAAAAGAAGCAAAAGCACTGGTTCTTGCCTCGCAGAGCTACCTTTTTTTGCTTCTTTTTCGGAGAAAAAAGAAGCCGCCGGAGGCACCACACCCCCTAGGACCACTGAAGCTAGCTCTCTCCACACGATACGATAGCGACAGCGAAATTACCCACGACCACGTCTCCATCACATCCTCTATCTGTTCACACCCGTTTCCAACACCACGGGAAAGGTTCGGACACCTACACCACCTCCATCGTCTCTCCGCAGTCCCCTCCGTCTGGTGTCTCATCTGACTCCCTCTCATGCCCGAAGATCGGACATTAACCCACGGAAAGCGATCCCAACTGGCGGATCTAGGCCAAATTTCCCCAGAAATTCGGCGTCATCCGAACGCTGTGGCTATCAAATACCTGGTTCGAGCTCATCTCCATTGAAAAGCTGCAGGGTCCGTTACCCCAGAAACGGCAGCGGACAAAGCTCGCCCCTCCACGGCCACGCGATGACGTAAGCACAAAGCTGCGTTAGCTGCCCCATCGGAGGCTCAAAAATTTCAGCCAACGCTCGGCTTAATTTCAGCTCCCTCGACAGCCTCACGTCCTGCACCTTCCAACTGCCACTCTCTCTCGGCTTTGCCAGATTCTAGACGGCCGAATCAGTCGCCGAATCGGTACCGAAGCGATGTGGGGGCATGGATTAACTCGGTCCATAGCCCCGGCGTGACAGCACTTTGTGGGGCCGGAGTAAACCTCGGTCGTACGGACTAATCGGTGGAGGCCGAGGAGGTTGAAATTCCTCCCACACCCGTCTCATCACAGCTAGCCAGGTTATATATAACGGGCTATCCGCGTAGCAGTACTGTTCTTTTTTTTTTTTGTTGTCAAAACATCTTCCTCACTCACATCCTCCCTCTTTCCCATTCTCTGATTAATGTTAGCTGCCAGACGAATGTCACAATCCACTGCTCGTCAATTGACTAGGCGGTCGATGATGGTCCGCCCAAACTCCACCAACGCTGTTGCCAACGGCTATGTGGAGGACAAGTCCAAAGGTGCCATGTTGAGATTCCAGGACTCGCTTCCAAAGCTTCCAGTGCCTTCGCTCGAGGAGACTGCCGTCAAGTATCTCAAGAGCGTCAAGGCTGTGGCCAGTCCGGAGGAATATGCCAAAACCGAACAGGCCATGAAGAAGTTTGTCGAATCGGAAGGTGTTCCACTGCAAAAGAAGCTCGAAGAGCACGCCGCCAACCCTAACGTGAAGAACTGGATGTACGACTGGTGGAACGAGGGCGCCTACTTGGCTGTCCGTGATCCAGTGGTGCCGTATGTCTCGTACTTTTATTCCCACAAGGACGACAAGTTGAGAAAGACCCAATCGTCCAGAGCCGCTGCCCTCACCACCGCCGCCTTGACCTTCAAGGACCAAGTCGACAGCAAGACTCTGGAGCCAGAGTACATGAAGAAGCTCCCAGTCTGCATGGACGCCTACAAGTGGATGTTCAACGTGTGCCGAATCCCAAAGACGGGCTGCGACGAAACTGCTCTGTACCAAGACGGCAAGCACGAACACATCATCGCCATCAGAAAGAACAGATTCTTCAAGATTCCTCACCAGGTCAATGGCCGTCGCATCACCACTGGCGAGTTGGAACGTCAATTCCAGGCCGTCATTGACGCTGCTGGCGACGCGCCAGCTCCAGCTCTCGGTGCCCTCACCACCGAAAACAGAGACAAGTGGGCTGTCTTCCGTGAGCAGCTCATCGCTGCCGGCAACACTGACGCTCTCCGAGAAATCGAGTCTGCCTCCTTTGTTGTCTGCCTCGACGAACAAGCTCCAATCACCCGGGAAGAGCGTGCTCACCAATACTGGCACGGTGACGGCAAGAACCGTTTCTTCGACAAGCCGCTTCAATTCATTGTCAACGAAAACGGTACTTCCGGCTTTATGGGCGAACACTCCATGATGGACGGTACCCAGACCCACCGTCTCAACGACTACGTCAACGACGTCATCTTCAACAAGAAGATTGATTTCCCAGAAGCCGTGGACCAGAACATTGCGCTCCCAGAACAAATCAAGTTCAACGTTAACGCCGAGATTCAAAACTCCATCGACACCGCCATCAACGACTTTAACGCTGTCATTGGCGAACACGAGCTCAGCGTCTGGGCCTTCAAGGGCTACGGCAAGGGCTTGATCAAGAAGTTCAAGTGCTCGCCAGATTCCTACATCCAAATGATCCTTCAACTCGCCTATTACAAGAAGCACGGCGTCAACCGACCAACCTACGAAGCCGCTGCCACCCGTAAGTACGCCCTTGGTAGAACCGAAACCTGCCGATCCGTCTCTGAGGAGTCCGTCAAGTTCTGCCAGACCATGGAAGACCCACACGCCTCTGTGTCTGACAAGATTGCTGCATGCCGTGCCGCCATTGCCTCCCATGGCAAGTACATTGCCGATGCCTCTGCTGGTAAGGGTGTTGACAGACACTTCTTTGGTCTCAAGAAGTTTGTTCAGCCAGGCAGCGAGCCAGCCCTCTTCAAAGACCCACTCTTCTCGTATTCCGCCTCGTGGTATCTCTCCACTTCCCAGCTGTCCTCCGAGTTCTTCAACGGATACGGATGGTCCCAGGTCATTGACGACGGTTTCGGTCTTGCCTACATGATCAACGAAAACTCTCTTCAAGTCAACATTGTTTCCAAGAAGCTTGGAACCGAACAGATGCGTTACTACCTTGAAGAGGCTGCTGAAGACATGGCCGCCATCTTCTCCACTGAACTCTCTGGTGGTTCCAAGTTGTAATTATTTATACAGAATTTGTAGCAACAAAAAACTATGCTTTTCTCACTTTGACAAAAAATGCCTTTATATTGTCGTGTTCTATATTTAGGACTTATTTCCAGCCGACCTGTGATATAAATTTTAAAGTGCTGAGTTGACTTGTAACAAACGCATCTCAGCAAAAAATTGGGTATGGACCAAATATTCCTTAGTCAATTTGATACATTTTGAAACCTAGAGTGTATCGGCCAATGCTTTTGCTTCTTTTCGGGAAAAGAAGGTCGGCCGTAGTAGGGCATACACGTCCCAGGGGGTGGGTGGTTGCCTCCGGCGGCTTCTTTTTTCTCCGAAAAGAAGCAAAAAAGGTAGCTCTGCGAGGCAACCAGTGCTTTTGCTTCTTTTCTAGAAAAGAAGGCCGCCCGCAGGGCATACCCGCCGCAGCGGTCCTAGGGTGGGTGGCTGCCTCCGGCGGCTTCTTTTTGCTCCGAAAAGAAGTCAAAAAGGTAGCTCTGCGAGGCCAATTGGCAGTGCTTCTGCTTCTTTTCTGGCCGCCGGCAGAGCATACACACGCCCCCGGAGGGTTGAGTGAGTGACTTTCGGCGGTTCTTTTTCTCCGAAAAGAAAGCCGTCTAAATCCAAACCCAAGCAACTAGGTTATCTACAATGAGCTAGTTGGCCAACAATCTGTCTGTCCGCACAATCCTCTGCCCTAACAAGCGAGCACCGTCGAATTGACGGTTTCATTTCTCAGAATATCCACTCAAGTCAGCGTCTCACCCACGTCGTGCAACACGCGTCGACGCGTTGCGAATCAACGAGTTTATCTCTCACCACTAATATACACAAATATGACCTCGAGGCCTCGACCGTCGCTTATGCCTCCGTCCACACGAGCCAGTCTAGCACCGTCAGCTGCGCAGAACCAGCCGTCGTCCCGGGCACTGGCAGAGGAGCTGGAAAAAACCGAACAGAGCATCACTCTGGCGCTACAGGAGATTGACCGAAACTTTTCGCGGGCAAACAAAATTGTGGGAGAGAGCATTCTGCCCGTGATTGAGAAACATGCTGTTCAATCCCGGAATATGTGGTCTGGTGCTGCGTTCTGGAAGCAGTTTTTAGAAGCGGCAGCCAATGTGTCGCTGTCTGGGTATGAAGAGGAACAATTCGACCAGCAAGAGGATCAGGGTCAAGAATTAAACGCTGAAACGGAGAATGGCTACGCGGATTATGAGAGCATGACGACGCCTGTAAAGCACGAACCAGGTGATGAGACTGGTTATGAAAATTCAGAGATTTTTGACTCTCAGCCGGACATCCAATCTACACCAAATGTTCGTCGAACATCATCTCCGACAAAGATCCCTAGACCATCTAGTAGGTCGTCTAGAACCACACCTCGAAGAGAAAGCGAACTAGCTAATTCTGCACCTGACGATACCAATGACGATTATGACGTTTCGATGAACTCAGATAAGGATGATGATAATATTCCTCCACCGCCTCGACTCAGTCTGGCTATGGCAGGAGACAATGACGATAACACGGTAAAGTTGGAAGAGGACAATTCTGAGAGTGCCACGTTTGAACGGCCGTCTACGCCTCCCCATCATACTTTTGGCAGAAATGACAATGCCCCACGGTCTATTCTAAGGCACCAAGTGTTGGACAAAAACTGGCGTATCCAAGCGACGCCGTTCAAAAAGGAGAACAAAAATGAGGGAGACACAAAAGTGAAAGATAGATTCAGCGAATTCGATTCTCCAGAGATTAAACCGCCAACTTTAAAATCGCATATTTTTGATAGCCCTCAGGATGTATCAATGAACAGCCCACCACAGGCAGCGGCCACACCAGTGAGAAAAAAGCCAGCACCCCAGACACCCAAGAATAATAAAACTGCAAACTTATACGATTCTGACTCTGATAGCGAGATGCTGCCAGCAGGCATGTCCCCACCCGTGACGATGCATTTCAGCACTCACATTCGAGCAGATAACAATAACTTGGTCAAAACACCAGCACGACAGGCGGCCAAGACTATTGTGGATGATATTCTACGCGATGTTGGGGGAGAGGATGAAAGCGAATCCTTTGCATCAATTAGTCAACATTATACTCGTTACAAGACTGACTGGTCCGACGACGACGACGATTTGTGAAAAGAAAACACTACCACTTGTTACCTTCCCGCTTATCTCTTTTCCGTCGATCTTGCCACTCCTTCTTGCATTCTCTATACGCGTGGAAGTACTCCATACACTGGTCTCGGTCAAAATTGTTTCGCTCCATACACTTCAAACTCATTCGGGACGCTTCGGAGCATGGGTCGAAGAATTGGGAGGGCGCCTTGCTGGCAAACGCCTCCTTGTTGCCTTTGGAAGTTGGGTTGTCCGGGTAGAACCGTAATTCCCCGTCCTTGGTGAAGTCAACTTTTCCCTTATCCCGTTCGATTGACATTATGCGTGTGTGCCGTTTTCCCCTATTTGAAATTGAGATTTTCGAAAGGTTTATGCGTTGGGCGCGCGCGGCTCACGCGTTTGATAAAAAAAAAAAAAAAAAAAAAAAAAAATCGGAAATTTCACTTCTCCAAAAGAATCATGACTGCTGCGGCGACAAAGTGTAAGAGGTGTGACAATGGCTCTGTCACTGTCTCTCGGGGAGAAGCGTTTTGCAAAGCCTGCTTCCTAAAGTTTATCCAGTTCCGACAGAGAAAGCAGATGGAACGGTTTAAGGTTGATTATAGCGAACCGAGACCACCAGATCAACACATCCTATTGCCAATCTCACTTGGCCAGTCATCCATAGCGCTTCTGGATATGTGTGTGGAGATGATTCGGGCCCAGAAGGCTCTTCATAGAGGTCGCCAAGGATTTTATTTGCATGTTGTTCATATTCTGGACGACCAGGACAATGTAGACCGGGTTAAAAGCATTCTGTCAAGACTAAAGGACAAATACCCAGAGTGTGAAGAAATCGTAGCATTTGA
This sequence comes from Blastobotrys chiropterorum, assembly GCA_030570055.1. Taxonomy (NCBI): domain Eukaryota; kingdom Fungi; phylum Ascomycota; class Dipodascomycetes; order Dipodascales; family Trichomonascaceae; genus Blastobotrys; species Blastobotrys chiropterorum. The sequence continues at coordinate 35,763 of JAJLUK010000108.1, forward strand.
ACTGTCTCAAGTTGAAAAGTCCTTTTCCGACCGTGACTCCATCCAAATCAGTCATATCACGGACGACCAGCAACCACCACAAGACGAAGAAATATTCACTGCAATGCAACGTATGAACAAGACCGCTCGTGAGGATACCAAAAATATATTACGACAAGAGCTCATTACAAGGATTGCTGACCAGAGAAAATGCCAAACACTAATCGAAGGCCATTGCCAAACTCGTCTTGCGGAATTGGTAATCTCCATGACCACTAAAGGACGAGGAAGCGACATGCCAGCTTCCATCAACAGCAATGGCTTCTATCCTTTACGAGAGGTGCTGTCAAACGAAGTCAGTATTTATAACAAGCTCCAGGAATTGGACGAACTAGTCATTTCCAAGGCCACCCCCCCAGCCAACGTCAAGTTACAGTCAATCGATGATCTTGTTCATCAATATTTCAAGTCTGTAGAGAAGGATTTCCCATCAGTCGTTTCAACGGTCGTGCGAACTGCAACGAAACTTGGAACAGAAGAATCTCAAGCTGCGTGCTCCATCTGTAATGGTGATCGTGGAGTTGATACTCTTGATTGGATCAAGAAAATCACGGTCAATGCGCCAAAGGAAGATGCGGGTGAGACACTGTGTTATGGTTGTATGGTAATGCTGCGAAATTCGACCGACAAACTCAATTGGCCCCGATACAACACCCAAGATGTGCTCAACGAATATGAATTATGAATCACGATGTATATTGGTATAGATTTAAATGAAACTAAACTTCCAGTCTCGTTCTTGTAAAATAAAAGGTTATTATTAAATATCATAATTACATATACTCATAATTAAATCCCAGAAAAAATCGTATCAAAATGGTCGATTAATAGTCGTGTTCCTTCATTTCTGCTTTGCATATCTATAATCTCGCGTTCCCCGGTTTGATGTCTTGCTAAAGTAGGCGCAAACACCACAGACAAATTCTTCGAGGTCATCAGGTTTTTCTCGCTAAACGTGGTGACCTTGGACAAGTGTCTTGCAACAGTTTCCAGGCAATTGCGGTATGCAGGCGGTAATTGGTTAATCACCTTTCTCATCTTGTCAATGCTGGCAGTGGTATCCTTCGCGTCACATGCATGAATAAAGTCCTCATATGCATCATAGGTAATCAATGGCGTTGGCAAATAGCGGAGGTATTGCTTCACCACACTGGTAACTCCGCAAATATCACCAGACAGAATCTCGTCGTATTTTGACTCTTGACATTTTTCAAACACCTCTTCAATGGCCATGATTTGCGATTTCCCTCCAGACTTTCTATAAATGCCCTCCAACTCCATGCCTCGTTTTTCGACTTCTTCGATACACTTGACTACGATAGTAGGAACCTTGGTGCCTTCAATGGTCAATCTCTTTTCAATCGGAACTCCCATGAGACTCGACTCGGGATTGGGTTCATTTGTATGAACACTACCATTGCTGCTATTGCTGTGTTCTGTTGCTGATGATTTGAACCACCCATTTCGTTTCTTATCGTTAGTACCGTTAGTATTATTATTATTATTATTGTTGTTGCTGTTGTTGTTAGTATTCGGGAAGGTGATCCCCAAGCCTCCACCATTAGCGTTGGAATTGTTTTCAGACGATGATTGTGTCAAGTCAGTGACAGAATTCAGGCTGCTTGAAGGTGGCAGGTGCGGCGGTTGCGGAGTGTTGAAGTTGTCTTCTGTTGCAAACACCTTGTTGAGACCTTTGGCGACGGCCTGGCCAGGTCGTTTCCAAAACTTTCTGGCATGCTGCCGATCCTTTCTTGTATCAATGATCTGGGGCTTGTCTAGAATAGTGACCATTGGCTGTTCCTCAATTCCTGACCCAGATGGCGTGGAGACGTGATGAACAAGAGGAGTGGTCGATCCTCCACCGCTTATGTTATTTGAAGACACCGAAGTTGGCATGTGTCCTGAGGACGCATCTTTCTTGGCCGTTGACGAATGGTGGGCTTGACCCTGTTGGCCCGTAGTGCCAAACTTATTGATCATTTGCTGGGTCAACTCATTGTTCATATCAACCAGTTGAGTATTCTTAATATTGAGAAGGGTTGATTCTTCTGCTGCTTTGGATCGTTGTTTTTCAACCTGCTCGAGCTCATCCTTCAAGTCGTTTCTGCGGTTGATCAACTCGGTAATTTCCTTTGTAAATTGTGCCTTGAGGTTACCAACCTTGGATTCAAACTCATTCATGAGTTCTTCCACCGAACTGACCTTGTTCTCCTTGGCCTCATTCAGCGTCTTTAATTCCTCCTTGGCAACTAATCCTTCTGCCTCGAGGCCTGCAATCGTCATTCTCTTTTCCTTCAATTCCTGCTTGAGTTTTTCAACGTTGGACTCGCCGCGTGCTTCATCATCGTCGTTTGTTCCCTTTTTGCTCAACAGTCGTTCCAATTCTACAATTTTCTTCTTGGAGTCGACCAGTTCCTTTGTCAGTGTTTTCGACGTGATTACTGGCTCATTGCCAGTTGCCGACGGCGTGCTACTGTTACTGGACAAGACTCCATTCAGACCAGCATCCAGACGATCAATTGACGCCTCTGCCGCGGCAAGGGTTTGTCGAGGCGAGGCCGCCGTGGTGGTGATGTTGGATGAATTGCTAGTTGGACTCAAAGTCTTTTTATCGGCGGTATTGGCAGCCGCAGAGGATGATTGTTGTTGCTGCTGTTGAACGGGCCGCCTGGTTGCATTTGATCGTGGACTCCGGGGCGGAGTTGCAGTATTGATAAAGATGTTTTCGACCGAATCGTCGTTTTGCGAAAGGAACGGGGTCAAATCGGATGACAAGGAGAGTGTGTTACCTGGCGATTGTTGGAGAGTTGGCAACGACAACATTGGAGAGGTTAATTGCTGTTGCTGTTGTGGTTGGTGTTGGTCTTGCTTTTGATTTGCTGCAGACGTTGCCGCGGTGGCGGCAGTAGGGCTGTCAGAGGATGACGATTTTATACTGCGAGCGGAACGGATACTTGGTGAACGAGGTGATCTTGGAGAACGCTTGAGCTCGGTGGAGCCCTTCTTTTTGATTGGCGTTTTAGGCTTGATCACTTCGGTGGTGGATGAGTGCCTGAGATCTGATCGCTCTGGAATTAGCGTGTCCAAGTCGGTTGGATCCGACTTTAATCGCTCCAGTTCGCGGACAGAGTCTGTGATTCTATTTGCTGGGGAGCGGGATCTACTGCGAGGAGGAGGCTTTGGCTTATCCAGGTGGGCCGGGTTTTCGTCACTGATTTCGAGAGCCGGCGCGAGCTGCTGCTTCTCAGAGCTTACACTTGGAGTGGAGGATTTTGCCGTGTGCAGTGACTCGGTTTCCTTCTTGTCTAGAGATGCGAGGGAGAGGGAGGAGGACGAGTCCAGCTTGATGATGATTGAAGACGCATCTTCATCCGAGTAATTGTTGTCTTCAGATGCTGTTGTGTCCAATTGGATGGGTAAGAATTCGGATCCAGCACGATCAGACGACTGGTTTTTTTGAAGTGGCTGTTGACTCTGCTGTTGCTGTTCAAACTGCAACGAATGGACTGAAGGGGTGGAAGAGAAGGAGAAATGCTTTTCGTCTGACGAATGGGTCGACGGAATGTGGATTCCGGACCGTCGAGACGCGGGCGGTTCGTCCGGGATGCGCAGCGGAGGTTCATTGGGGATGCTCGGAAGGTCCTTCTCCTTTATGGCGGACATTCTGGCATTGTTTGAGAAGGAGCGCTTGGACGAGTCGGATCCGGGAGATCCGTATGCCTGGCTGTTATTAAGTGCAGTAGTCGAATACGAAGTCGGGAACGTTCGCGAATGGCGGTTGGAAGTAGAAGAGGACTGATGCTGCCGTGACGACCTGCTCTTTTTCTTTCGGGCTAATAACGCCTCGTGACAGCTCATGCAAAAAATGCCCTGGTACGTGCGGGCATAGCGAAGATCCTCAATCTTCTTCTTACAATTGCGGCAACAAAAGCACTTTGAACAGTACGCCTGGTCACCAGTCAAGATTGCCAGGTCCTCAATCTTGCGGTGACACGAGTTGCAGCGGTAGGAGCAGTTGTTACATATCAGCGACCCGTTTCCGAGCACCAGCAGGTTGGTGTCGCTGTCGAGAAGATTGTCGCACGAGGAGCAGCGAAAGCAATCCACGTGCCATCTATTTCCGCCCAATTCGTATGCTCGACCTTCTTCGAGGACCTAAAGAAAAAAAAAAAGGGTTAGACTCCAACGACGGTAACGACCACCAACACGTCAATACTCACCTCATTACACTTCTTGCAGTAGTGGACCTCATCGTCAATGTCCGAAATGTCGTGTTCTTCCATGACTGCTCAAAAAACGAAGGGACGCTTATAAATATAAAAGAGCCCCCCTTAACATGCAACGGCAAAGAAAAAAAAAACAAAAAAAAAGGCTGACAGAAAAAGAAAGACACAAAAACTGGGTACGCAAAGCTTATTTGGCAAAAGCCTGTTTAAGCTCGGGCAGAAGAGTAAGAGGTTAAAAAGTTAGCCACGGCGTTTAAAGTGTGGTGGTGGTGTCAGTTGTTTGGTAGTGTCCCCTTAAGCTTCATCGACCAAGCGGTTACATAGACGCGCGTCGCATCAGCAGCACCGAAAATCCCTTTTTTTTTTTTTTTTTTTTTTTTTTTTTTT
>JAJLUK010000109.1:6190-24769 GCA_030570055.1 Blastobotrys chiropterorum
AAAAAAAAAAAAAATAAATAAGAATTAGCAGATTCCTCAGTTTTCTTTTCTTTCGTCAAGCGGCAAATATCCATGGCGCATCAGAAATGATCCTTCGTGGACACACAGTACTACCCCTCGCGGTTGTGCTTGTGAGAGAACCAGCATGCTACAAGTGCGGCAGTGTGGACACTACCGAAAGATTGCCGAGAGATAGCCAGTCATCCGTATACAACTTCCAATATTTTCCGTTGATCATTGCCTCGTATAGACTCAGTGGACTAATATGCGTAGTGTTCAGGTGGGCATGACGACATCAAGAGGAATATGCGCATACCCATGAGCACTACTTATGCTTCAAAATAATGTATAAGCATCAACGCCCACACCCACATACCACACACCCTGGTCTCTCGCTAATCAAAACCTCAGCAGACCCCGATATCACGATCCCTAACCCAAACCCACCAATAATAATAAATAATAATATTGTATTCCCGATCGGGTCAGACGGAACACCATTCCGGGCATTGCCGAGAGACTTTTTTTCCCTTTGTCCCTCCGCGCATGGCGCGTGTGTTACATAATCCAGACCCCTCTCCTACCCACCCGATTCATAAAACAGGATTATTATTTTCATTATAATTTAAGGTTATGGCTGTGGAATGGGCGATAGAACGGTATCGATCGGCCAACAGCAAGAGAAAGAGAGCGAGAGTCTTAAGTCGAATAAGACATGAGCATGTCTAGCAAGGTCTTGCCCATCACGTCATCCATATAGCTGCTGCGGACTGCTACCATCACAATGATAGTGATTATGTGTGTCCTACTGCATTGTAGATCTATCATACCCTATTATAGTGCCGTGCATGTCCAAGAACGAACGTAAAAACGTACTATTAGTATTATGCTATATAAATAATATCTCAGGTCATTACCCTATTTGGAATGGAGTTTTGGCTCACCGTTCTCAAGTTGAGCGGAGTCGCGGAGGCCACCGGGTTTTTTGGAATCTGTGCTGCAGGGTTTTTTTTGGTCGCTTGGTCTTCCTGTTGCTCGTTGATGATGCGTTCCAGGTCGACCTGGACGTCTTCAAACGTGTCGTATGGAATGTAAGGAATCTTGTGTTTGATGCAGTACTGTTCGAGCTTGAGGCCTCTTCGGGCGAAGAGAATGTCTGCGTGGTTGGCCGCGGCCAGGTCTGAAACACCGTCCCCAACAAAGACGGTCAAGGGTTCGACGCCATTGAACACGGTCTCCTTGAGCTCGTTGATGGACTTGGCCTTGTCATGGCCAAGCTCACAGTCGTGGCGCCACAACGGCTTCCATTGTGAGCCTTCAATCTCGGCGCCGTTCGACACTATGTTGATTTTGGCCGAAGCCTCCTTGCCAAGGGCGTTATCGAGAGCGCCTCTGAGCAATGGCGTCAGTCCGGCGGAGATCACCGTGAAGGGGATCTTGTTCTCGTCGCAGAACTGCAGGAACGGCTTGAAGTGGTCGTCAATAACAAGCTCCTTGTGGAGAAGCTCGAGGGCCTCGTCCAGAGTGACCGTCAGCGAGCCCCACATGATTTCTGATGCCTCACGGAAGCTTCTGGTCTCGCCAATTGAGCCATCAAGCTCCTCCCGCTGCTGTTTCCCGCAGCCGTGGTTGTCAAAGAGCACGTGGCCCGTGTCCTGATGGAAGATGGTCCCGTCAAAGTCGGAGAAGACTGCGATGGGTCGGTGCTGGCCAACGTGCTTGCCGTTGGATGGCTTGGGAACTTGGAGGTCGCTCATCTTTTTTATTTATCTCTCTTTGGTATTAGTGTAGTAGAAGCAGTAGTAGTAGTGGTGATCTGTGAACAATACCCTCATCCTGCCCGGATTATCCCTCCTATTTATATTCCGTGGGAAAAAAAAAAAAAAAAAAACGCTATCCGTATGTCTAACGCACTAATCTTACGTCTGCTTACCTAAGCGGGTGTTTTAGATATGAGATTGAGCGACGATGACGTATTGGTCCCAAAGGGGAGAGAAATGGGGCCCATCATTGGCCAGAGGAAGGTCCGCGACAGGGCCCAGGCCTTGTGTGCTCGCGGGTTAGTCACTGTCTCTGGGTCCAGAAAGTTGCTGTCTGCTAACAACACGTTCTAGCTTGCCGGGTTAGTCACGAGCAACGTGTGTGGATGCAAAACCTTCCGTCGTGGAAAGCTCTAGAACCTGCCCTATTCCGCAACCATCACCTCCCAACCCGGGCGCGCGGCGCGATCGTGAAATGTGCGTGCTTGCTGGTTGATAAGCCTATAGAAGATTACGGAAAATTATGTAATGTCTCGCAACGAAAAAAATATCTCACCCAGCACGGCATTCCCACTCCTATAGGCCAAGCCGGCTCCGACCTTCCTCATTCCGCTGCCGCCGACGCCGCCTTCAGCCGCGGGCCCGCGCGGCTGGCATCACAGCTTTAGACCAAAATAGACCGCTTTTATGTCTTTTTTTTTTTGATAGAGTATGGAACCCTCCGGGGGTTGGAGGCTTTCTAGGACCGCTGGGAGGAGGGTGTGCCCTGCGGGCGGCCTTCTTTTCCAGAAAAGAAGCAAAAGCACTGGTGCTCAGCCCCATGATGTGACGATCGGGAGGCTAGGGGACCGGTACATCGCTCACTGGTAGTCTTGATCACAGCCCCTAAGTGCCCAGCCTTAGTTCATAACTCAGGTCCGCCCGCTTCGTCAGTCCACAAGGAGAAGTGCAAGATCCTCTTCAAACGTGCAGGAAAGTACGTCAAGGAGTACCGGAATCAGAGCTCGAGCACAAATCTGTGGTTGCCATCAGAATTAAGAGTATCAACAAGATTGCTCCAAAGCCGCGAAAGCTCAATACTAAAAATGTAATTCATGGGAGTCATAACCTGGTGTCGTATGATGCGTGGTTATCGTTAGTAGAGCATCTGTAACATCAGCGACCTGTATTTCGCCCAAAAGGAGGCAAAAAATGTCGTCCTGCGAGGCAGCAGCTTCGAATATCCGCAGATGGGCGTGGCCTAAGCTAGCTTACGCGCCACAGACACAGCCACACCAATGTGGCTGTGGTATCCCACCTTTTTTTAAGTTCGACAAGGGGCCTATGAACTCTGGGTCAACAAAATAATCATCACAAGTTTGAGCGTTTTTTTTGCGTTCCGTCTTTTGATAAAAATAAAAAACCATTTCACAGTAAAATTAAGGATAGCACTGATAATTTGGTGGACGATCAGTAAAATTATGCATAATTTTATGGTTAGACGTCTGTATAGAATATCACAGCTATGCATATGCATCGCTGGCAAAATAGACATACCTGATGTCACTTAGGCGTACTCATGCTCTATTCAAATTGTGCCCTAAAAAATATGCATATTATGTGCGTGAAATCTAAACTAGGGATAAATAAAAAATGAAAACATTTCACATCACACATCAACATGACCGGTACCTGCAACCCCTTCTTTCATACGGAAAAGTTGCCACTGTAGAATAAGAATAGCGCGCAACAATGTCATCCTACATAATAATCATGCAAAAACAAGATAAGGCTGATATCGGCCGCAGGGCCCGGTGCGGGTATCTTTATGCGAAATATAGGGTGGAATATCTCTAGCGTCTCTCCGACAACTAAGGACCAATTAAAGCTTTGCAACATAGAACACCCGCAGCAATTGATCCATTGACCTTGTCCATTCATATTGTAATCGTTACTCTCAAGAGCCCGTTTCCAATGCCGATTGCATCTTTTTCGACGACCACTCGGAGACCGGTTCGGACAGACCATGCCCACCCTTACCACAATTCTTCTACGAATACTGTTAATTATATTCATCCAAATATAGCTTGCAGAATACAAACAGAACAGTGGCCAGACTTCGTGGGACTGACTTTTGGCGTAACACCAGCCTCGCAGAGCTACCTTTTTTGCTTCTTTTCGGAGAAAAAAGAAGCCGCCGGAGGCGACTCAACGCCTAGGGGGGGGGTATGCCCTGCGGGCGGCCTTCTTTTCTAGAAAAGAAGCAAAAGCACTGGCGACCAGCTTCGCAGAACTATCTTTTCTTGCTTTCTTTTCGGAGGCGACCCAACCGTCCAAACGAAGCAAGTGCGTGCTCACGTTCTTGGCGCAGGTCCCCTACCGGCGATCCCCTTCAGCGCTCGCACTGCCGGAGACGCTCAGCCTCGTGATGCGAGGCTCGGGAGAATGCATGGTTGCCGTGATACGCCATCCCCTCGGAAACATTAGATAATATTGGTAACCCACTGTTTACGTGCGGTGAGGCCGTGTTTAAATAGCGTTGTTTTCTCCATCCTAACACAACATGCGGTTCGCCACGTTGGTCCAGGACGCCAGCCTGCCTGCGTCTGCAGGCTAATTTAATCCTGGTGTGGGAGCCATTTGCCCGCCTCCGCTCATCTTCCCGAGTCTAATTTCCCCTTCCTCTGCACGATTATTGGCTGATGGTGGCCACATTGGCCCACAGCTCCTCCTCAAGCTCTCTCCCCCCTAAGTGAAAATGTGTTAAGGTAGGAAACCAGGGTTAGGGTGCTGTATATTGAGGAGGTGAGTTCATTCTTTTGGGTTGGGAGGTAAGTGATAAAGTGATAAGGTGCTCAGTCCCACTCACCCACTCTCACCCATCCTTTTTTTTTTTTTTTTTTTTTTTTTCACAGCGCTCACAGCACACAGTACATACAACCCGCGGTTGACACGAGTGCCTGAAGACGAAGAAACCAGACACACCTTATAACCGCTGCCTGAAATCTACTCACCGCTCTATACTCTACTCATCCATCAGGGCTACTTGATCCCTCCCCCCCTCTCCTCCGTCTAGACGCCAGACGCCAACACACGCGTTTGGTCCACTCACTTTACCTAATTGGGAACTCACGCGTCGGGCCGGGTAACTTGTCAGTGTCCTTGTTAGGAAGCAGACCAAAGGACCAAAGTGAAAAAATTTTTCCGCGCACTCGCGACCAGACTTTCCTCCCAACTTTTTTTTTTTTTTCTGTTGGACTTTTTTCTACAATATTTTTTTAACCAGCATTTGAAGGACGTGAAGAGCTTTTGACAACTGACGTTGAAATACTTGCGGTGGACTGATTGTATTTTTGAGGACCCGAAGAAGACGAAGAGACACTGAGAACGTACCAAGCACGTACAGGAAACAGACACAACAACACAAGCACCGCTGGTATTAACTAGAGAAATTTTTTTTCTTCCTTGCATAGCCAGCCACCGAATATTTTTTTTGCCAGAAATTTTTTTTTTCTTGTCTTGAAAAAAAAAAAAAGAGAACAAAAAAAAAGTTTTATTTATTAACACACACCGCCATGTCAACAGTGCTGGATCTCCTACAGACCGCTGTGGACAGTAACCGACAGCCAGCCGCCGCCGCCCCTAACGGCACCGCCAACAACCCGCCGAGCAGTAACTCAGGCCCGCCCTCAGCAGGAGGCCCCATGTCGACAAACAACCTGTTCTCGCCGTCGAGACAAAACTTCTATGGCGGCGGAAACTACTTTGGGCAGACATCAAACTTTGCATTAAGGATCGCAAACCTTCCTTACGACATCACTAATAGAGAACTCCGCTTATTATTCGCATTATCCAACGACTTTGTGTCGTGCTTCATTTCGTCCATGATCATTAATGCGGACGGCACGCGTTCGGGCGTGGTCTATTTCAAGTCCAACCCGGCGCTCAAAAAGGCATACTCACTCCTCAACTCCAGGCCCGACGTGTTTGACGGCCAGCAGCGTCCGCTGATTTGCGAGATTTTGTCTCCCAAGTCGGACGAGAATGGTATGGTTAACAATAACTCGCCGTCCGAGTCGTCGTCAAATGCTTCAAACTCGCCGCCAAACCAGCCGGCGCCGGCGCCTCACCACCACTCGTTCCGATTCTTTGACGACTCCACCACTACAAACTCGTTTAATCGCGGCAAGAACCTGCTTCTCGAGTCGACAGACAATGACGAGATTGAACGCATCATGAACTCTAGGGACTTTTTTGGCGACGATGACGACGTTGTCGTGGACAAGGTGAACAATCATCCGCCACCGCAGCCGCCGCAGCCACCTTCCTCCGCTCCGCCGCCACAATCGGCGACTCAGCAGCAGCAGCCGTCGTCGGCCCAGCCACAGCCACAACAGCATCAGCAGCCGCCACAGCCACAGGCGGCCCCGTCCGCGCCGCCATCGTCGTCTGCTCCGCAGCCACCGCTACCATCATCGCAGCAGCAGCCTCAGTCGCAGCAACAGCAGCAGGCTCCCGGCTCACCCCCAGACTCTGCATCATCCCACATTCCTGCAATCACTACTAGCGACTCAAACGAGATTGAGAAGCTCATCAACGATGGCCACGGCGGCCGCATCGTCATTCCATACTCGGCCTCGACTAATTCCAACACGGCCGTCCAGGTGATGCAAAACGGCGGCAGGGTGCTGCCTCCAGCAAATCCTGCGGACCAGAACCCGCCGTGCAACACGCTCTATGTGGGCAACATTCCGCCAAACACGGTCGAAGACGAGCTCGTCGCACTCTTCTCCAAGCAGGAGGGCTACCGCCGACTGAGCTTCAAGGTCAAGAACAATGGCCCCATGTGCTTTGTCGAGTTCTCTGACGTCCGTCTCGCGACTAGAGCCCTCTCCGAGCTCTACGGCTTTGGCCTCACAAACTCCGTCAAGGGCGGCTTGAGACTGTCCTTCTCCAAGAACCCACTGGGTGTCCGATCCGAGCGCGACAAAAATAACAGAAAGAAATAAGTTATTCTAATGATGTAATGTGTATAACAAGTCCTAATCTCCAGTTCTTCTCTCGTGATTTGGTTGGTAGCCTCCGGCGGCTTCTTTTTTTCTCCGAAAAAGAAGCAAAAAAAGGTAGCTCTGCGAGGCCACAACGCTTTTGCTTCTTTTCTGGAAAAGAAGGCCGCCCGCAGGGCATACACACCGCCGGAGGGTTCTAGTAGTGTCTCCGGCGGCGTCTTGCGAAAAAAAAGCAATGCATAGCTCTGCGAAGCGCATGGGCGCAAAACGTGCTTGTCGAGCACAATCAACCACGTCCGTATATATTTGCCCTAAATGGCCTATTTCGGTGGGAATTTGGCACACTATGCATACGACTCACTTACCGTTTCGATCAAGGGTAGTAACCCGTTTTAGCCTCAAGTAGAGTGCGGTTTTGCTAGAGCTCTAACCCAATTACCATCCCTATAGATGCAGGAATGAACAGTTTCTACCGAGGAGCCATATGCCTACGGTTGAACAGACCGGCGATTGCTGATAACGGTTGTCTTTTTGAAGTGCTGTTAAAAAATTTGAAGTCCGGACAGCGGAGTTGAAATCATCGCTCGGGACTTCATTTGATGTGAGGTCAGTGGCTCAAACCAAATGGGTTCGGTTGAGAAGATTTCAAAGGACTCTGTGTGATTATTACAACGGAAGCTATAAAGGCTTTTGTAGAAATAATAATAATATGCATGGTTTTGTAGCTGAAAAATTGCGGCAGTGGTGTCGCTTGGCTTTGTACCCTCCCTGGATAAAGATTAATAGAGTCACATATACGGTTAATTTTAGGTAACAATTAATACAGTCAAATTGGCCCTATTTTACTCCGATGAACCTGCAGGCGCTCGTACCGCATAGCTATAGCTGATACAACTGAATTTTTTGTGGCATCGTTTTGCACAAGCCAGGCGCCAGCTCTTGTGGCATATGAGGATTTCATGCACGGCTACTTTTTCCCCTCATCAAGCGCTTCGGCTCATTTTTTCACGCATCCATCTCAATAACAAATGTCCTCGTTGCCCGCCGAGGTTTGGGAGCGTATTATAGCATACTGCGATCTTGAGCAGTTATTGGCATTACGCAAGACATGCGTGTGCATATATTATCAGATCCGCTTAGTAAGTGTGCTGTCGATTGGAAAGAATACGTGCTTGTTGAAAGTGGGTGAGCCATTCAGAAAACATTGGACGATTTCGTTGGAAGACTTTGAGGATCGAGAAGAAAATGGATTGGAGTTCTGGATAGCAAATAGCCGCAAAATAACCCTTTACGAATCGCCGAAGGCTTGTAGCTTTTTGGAGATGATTGTGAAAACGTTGGAGGCCTGCGGAAGGCCAGGAGTTATTGATATTCATATATCTCAGCCCCAGGATCTTCTCTACACTCGCCTTGAAACCTGTGCCAGAATCATCAATAGCTCCGTCGGCACTCCTACAGTTAGCTTCACCATCCGCGGTGATAGAGTTTTTAGAGGCAGCAAATTCATATTAGGCGATGGATTCAAATTGAATACCGTGCGTCTGAAAGATTTCAGTATTTGCTCTCCACCATGGAAACACGTTTCCTTCATTAAAGGAGGCACAATTGAGAAGCTTGTGGTCCAGGACTACGTTCTTGGCGGGAGAAGAGGTGAAACATGATAACCTTGGATTTGTTAATTGGCTGCGAGATGTACGGATAACAAAACTGGATTTGTCAGAGGGAAAGAGGTGGCACTTTGAAATTCCAGAGCAATTAGAACGAGTGGGGAGACTAAGTGTGGATCGGTTGTCTGCTTACCAAGATCTGTTTGCGGTATCGCGAAATGTCGAAACTCCAGTGAATTGCCTTGTCGCGGAGCTCGAGGTCAATCATTTCCCTGACGGTTGCGCTTATCTCCCAAGTGCCAACAGTGACATATTCTGCATTTTCAAATTTCCACGGTTGAAGAAACTCAAACTGGACCTTCTTAGCTTTAACCACTATGATTCCAGCACCATCCAAAATCTTTTCAGTAACCTGGAATACCTCAGAATCAACTTGGACGTTTGGATAGGGCTTCATGTCAACCGTCAGTGCGTTTTCCACAATTTTCCACTGACGCAACTTTTCCTTACCACGGATGGTGATTTGGAGTTCATAAAGAATGCCGCCAAGACCGGGCGGCGTACGACGAATGGGATGATGATGCGGTTGCGGAGCTAATATTTGCATGTTGTCCAAAGGGGCTAGAAGTTCTGACCATACACCACTGTATGAATCCCAACGTTTTCAGAGAGATGTTTCAGTCGAAATTCAGAATGCTACGCGAGATAAACGTTGCTTTACCTGACGGAACGTATGAATGTATTTCCTTTGACGGTTGATACAGTATGCATCAGATTATAGAGGCAAAACTAAACTAGCCTTTTCCCCCACCGCTTTCCTTGCAAGAACCGACCTTCGCTAGCCGTAAAATCGTGTACCACCCCACCACAGTCTCCACAGCAACGCCCCTCCTCTCGAGCATCGCAACTGTCTCCGCCAGCTCCACCTTTCTCCGAAACGAAGCAATAAGGCTATCCCCACTGTTCGGGGAGGGTGATCTGCCTCCGGCGGCTTCTTTTTTTCTCCGAAAAAGAAGCAAAAAAAGGTAGCTCCGCTCCGCGGAGAGAGTGGGCCAGTGCTTTTGCTTCTTTTCTAGAAAAGAAGGCCGCCCGCAGGGCATACACCCACCCTCTAGGACCCTTCGGGGGTGTGTCGCCTCCGGCGGCTTCTTTTTTCTCCGAAAAGAAGCAAAAAAGGTAGCTCCGCTCCGCGGAGAGAGTGGGCCAGTGCTTTTGCTTCTTTTCTAGAAAAGAAGGCCGCCCGCAGGGCATACACCCACCCCTAGGACCCTTCGGGGGTGTGTCGCCGATGGGTGCGGCGCGGGAGGGTCCCTTGTTGCGGACCGCCAAAACAAGGGCGGACAGGACAGGTATGTGTATTAAGAAGATTATAAAGTACAAAAAGAGGTAGATAAATAGATTAAACGGCGCCTCTTTCGTAGGACGAGACGGGATTAATGACTCTTTGCTGGGACTCGGAATCGCCTGCCATGAAGTTGCGCTCGTCGGCGGCGGTGGTTGTGTTCTTGTTCTTTTTCCGGACGGAGAAGAAGCCGCGCTTCTCTGCCGGGGTGGCGGAGCTGTCGTAGCGGTGGGTCTTGCTGCGACCAAACAGACAGGCGCAGTTGAGGAAGCCGAAGGACAGCATCAGCAGGGCCACGGTGGTCCAGGTGAACGCCATGAGCTTGACGCCCAGCGAGGCGTCCTTGCCCTCGTCGGCAAACGCGTTCTTGCCCATCACGTACACGGCTGTGGAGAGACAGCTGGCGGCGGTGACGAAGAGGAGGGCGACAAACTGGAAGACCGCGGAAAGGGCTGCGCCCAGCCGGGCGCAGAACGAGAAGAAGGAGAAGAAGAACGTGAGCACGGTGAAGAAGAGGCCAATGAGGTAGAAGGCAAAGTTGAACCGCGACAGATAAAAGTACGTATCATGGTTGTCGATGATGTCCTGTGGAACACCCTGCTTGGTGTGGAACGTGCGGTCGGGCTGGAACGCAAACGCCGGCTTGTTCTTGGAGCAGTTTGAGTTTTTGCCGTCCTTGACCTCGCAGTAGTTGTAGAGGGTCCATCGGGTCTTGGTCGGGGCGCCAGAGATGTCCGACGTGTCGGCCTCCAGCCAGTAGAACTCGTTCAACGGGGTCACGTCTTTGATGCCCCCCAGAAGGATGAAGAAGAGCAGCAGAATGGCACTGGGCGGGTTAGCAAAAAAAACAAAAAAAAATGCGTGAAAAAAAAAGAGTTCTTACCCTGCGGTGAACAGAAACGAGGCCGCGGTGAATAACGGACGTGCTACCGCCATGATGTGTGTCAGGAAAATGTGTGGGTGTCGGCAGTGGCTGGCTCCGGCGCCTTATATATAATAAGGGCCTTTTGTTTGTTTATGTATGGCCTTCCCAATCCGGTCACGTTTTGGATTGCTTTGACAACCCGATGACGGAATAATCATGCGACCTTGATGTATGGAACAAGCGCAGAAAACTCTGTTGGGCGTTTCTTTTTTTTTTTTTTTTTTTTTTTTTTTTGTCTGTCGCCAGTGTCAGCGGTGTGATTTTTTTTAGCTCCCATACGCTCTTCCTTTTTTCTTCCTCTCTCTTTCGCCTCCTCACTCGCCACACCCTTCCCGCCCGTCAAAACAATCTTTGTT
The DNA here is from genome assembly GCA_030570055.1 of Blastobotrys chiropterorum. NCBI lineage: Eukaryota > Fungi > Ascomycota > Dipodascomycetes > Dipodascales > Trichomonascaceae > Blastobotrys > Blastobotrys chiropterorum. Next base: position 17,169 of record JAJLUK010000109.1, read on the forward strand.
TTCCCGATTGCCCTTGTCTCACAAAAACGTCAGTCCGCAAGCCGCCGACGTTTGCCTAATTAAAACAAAGAAAACAAAAAAATAAACATCGTCGGCCCGATCCTGTGCAAATCCCTGCGTCATCCGTTGCCATGCCAACCATCGGCACACCTCGGCACTTCCCGGCTAAGCGCCCTGCTTTTTCTAATGGCGGTTTGGGTGGGATATGCAGCGGCCTCATTTACCCTCCGCTCGGGTCTGCGCACGTTCGTCCGTTCTCGACAGCCGCTATCTGCACTGCGGTCTGCCTGCATATGCACACGGCCATTGTTCGTCGGGTCGGGCCTCCGTCGGCGCTGCGGCGATACGCTTCCCGAAGGGTCCGCACACGCTGTCTTGCACATCAACGGGCCCTGTTTCAGGGTCTCTGGCTCGCTCGGTGGCGGTGTCGCGGCGCAGAGTAGCAAAAATTGGCCACGCTGAGCCCTTTCCTCTGCCTCCGGCGAGGCTAGTGCTTTTGCTTCTTTTCTAGAAAAGAAGGCCGCCCGCAGGGCATACCCGTCCGCCGGAGGCTTCTAGAGTGCCTCCGGCGGCTTCTTTTTTTCTCCGAAAAAGAAGCAAAAAAAGGTAGCTCTGCGAGGCTAGTGCTTTTGCTTCAACAGAAACGGGTCTGTGGAAGGCATGACGTGCTCGGTTTGCTTCGTTTTGGCGGATAAAAGACCTCTATTCGGTATTAAGTGTGGCTTTCTCTTCTCCAGGCGAAGAAGGGGTTGCAACTCATTTAGACTCATTAAGCGAAACGGGTAAACATGATTCAGCAAATGTCGGTGATACAGTTGGACCTAGCAGAAGTGCAGGTATTCTGAAGGGTCGGCGTAAAATGCAATATTCCAGCCGACCCCGAAAAGGATTCATCCGTTATGCTGCGCGTCCCGTGGGTTCTCGCGGATGTGATACCTCGGGTGGTTCCGACATTGTGAGGTTGAGAACGCTTCTGGATCTTTTGGAAAAGAGAGCCATCTGAAGAGCATATGAGAACTTATTGGGAGTGGTGTTGTGGACAATACTAGTGGATGGTTTTTCCGGAAAGAGACAAAAAAGGTGCTTATACGAGGCTGTGAGTAGAGACATCCCGCTAGCCGCGGGTCTTTATTATGTGTCTTTTCTGAAAAGAGTGCAAAACCACGAAACACTAGTTGAGGTTGTCTTCAGCCTTTTCGAACTCTGCGAACCCGCTACGCTTTTGAGTGCCTCCGGCGGCTTCTTTTTTTCTCCGAAAAAGAAGCAAAAAAAGGTAGCTCCGCTTCGCGGAGAGTCCAATTGGCGAGTGCTTTTGCTTCTTTTCTAGAAAAGAAGGCTGCCGGCACGGCATACCCAGTGGTCTAGAGGTTATGTAACTTTCAGCGGCTTCTAGGTTTCCTCCAAAAAAAGAGGCAAAGAAAGGTAGGAAAGAACGCCGTCAAACGAGCTTATTAGAGCCTTCCCGGGTAGTGTTTCTTCCGGCTTCTTTTTTTGCGGTGACTCTCAGAGAAGACGACCATATGAGGCCAAACACATCCCGGAAATAGTTTTTCTGGCCCCCAAGCTCCGTAGCTCTGCGACGCATAATGCTGCCGTGGTTCTGAACTGAAAATAAAGGGCAACCACCGTCAATTGCATACTCGAAATTTTCAGATTTTCTGCTTCGGTGATTTCTAACTCTGGGATGCTGCAACGTCCGTTGCTTCTTTTCTGGAAAGAGGGCAGTGTACAACACTCTCGAGCGTGTTGCCTTGCTCCACAGCGACTTTTTGATTTCCCCGAGCAGGATCCAGAAAGATAGCTTTATGTGGCTCTTTGAACATTTTGAGACCTTATAAAACACGGATGGTGTCGTAGCCCAGCATCGCTGTGGAGGTTGCACTGTTGCCATTAATTTTTTGCCTCCGTTCTGGTAAAAATTCCAACAGGACACAATGTCCAATGGTAGCCTTAAGGAATGTGGAAGGAGGTGCATGATGCGCAATCGCTTTTGCAGAGTACGAAATGGTCGTAAATCCTTTCTTTTTGACAGTACGACGCGTGGAACAAGTTTGTCGACATGACTGGGTAAAATGAGCACTTACCATTATGTGTGGATCGCTAAGGCGTTTTGCACCCTTACCAATTTTTGGGAAGTCTGGAGCTCCCAAATTCAATCATGATCAGGGCTCAGGGCCATTGAACTGCATTAAACTATGAGTGGAATTTGGATTCCCGATAGCAGTAGCGATTTCATGGCAGTGGTGGAGTGTCCTATATTATAAGCGATCGAATGCGAGCGTTCGCATTTGTTGAGTACAGATGCCTACACTAATACATATTGTCCAAATAGATGCAGTTCTTACTGCACTCGATGCGAATGGTTCTTGGGCAGGATTGCTCCGCTTGATATATTTACAGGTCCATTCGTATTCTTTTTGCCTGTAGAGCAAGCTTTTGAGGGATTCGTTATTTTACTACACTATGCCTGTTCGGGAGGGTTTATCAGTTATTGTGATAAATAGAGAAATAGGCGCTCACTGCCGGCAGAATCGACAAACCGTTTACGCTATGCATACCTCCAGTGCATCAATTGCTCTAAGAGTAGGCGACAGAGATACCTCCGTGTGTGCACCAGTTCTATCATTTTCTAAAATCAACGTGGCTCGCAGACGATTGCACTTCAGTGGTTCTGGCAGCAACTTTTTTCTCCAGAGAGAAGCGAAATAACTGCGCAGAGGCGTGTTTTCAGGTACTTTTGATTAATGCTTTTTTTTTGTTTTTTTTTCCCCAGAAATGAGGGTCCTCTCATCTCACAGCAGAGCCTTATTGAGATCCGCCAGGGTGAGGTCCTTAGAAAGATGCAGCTGAACATAGGACTGCTCTGCAGAAAGTCGTCTGGGTACTATGGCCAGCGACTTTACTTCTTTCTCATAAAAGAGGCCTGCTCCAGGACACCGGATGACAGCGATACTAGGGATCGGTTACGGCATTTTCGCCGAAAAAGAAACACGGAGAGCTTGTTCCACTGCGGGTTTGGTGCCTCGGACGGCTCCTTTTTCATCCGAGAAGGAACAAAAAGAGGTGAAATGTTTCTTGCGGGTTGTGGTTTTGCCTTCTTTTTTAGAAGAGAACGCTGCCGAGAGCACACTCGCCTGCGATCCTAGAGCCCGGTTCTGTTCCGGGAGCCTTTTTTTTCCGAAAAAAGGTGGTCTGCAGGGTGCACCCGCCCTAGCCGTGTCATGATGTCGCTACTTGCCACAAGGCTCGGAAAGCTGAATGAGTGGCCGAGCTAGTCGGATGTGGAGCCAAAGAATCCACAGTTGCGTTACCTCGGTTAATATGCATATGTGTAATACAAAAACAGGCTCCCGAGAAGATACGGAGTTGTGTATGCATTGGTATATCGGTATGTGCATAGTTCATATAGTCTGCAGAACGGTGTTCAGCACAGCTGGCTGTTACAGAGAGAATATGCATATTTCACCTCATTTTCCTGGAAGCGTAACGAACTAAAAAATATGTGTGTATACCAGAATCAAACTAGTATTATAGATAAAACCTGCATACACCGTGAACAAACGAGTGAATATCGACACTGCTTTAGGCTCTTTCCTAAAAGAACGGCCGCCTAGGTAGCTCCGCTACTTCAGTGTAGCCTCCGGCGGCTTCTTTTTTCTCCGAAAAGAAGCAAAGCTCCGCTACGCGGAGAGCATGTTGGCCAGTGCTTTTGCTTCTTTTCTAGAAAAGAAGGCTGCCCGCAGGGCACATTCGCCCTCCGGAGGGTTGAGCGGCCTCCGATGCCCTCTCTTTCTCCGCAAAGAAGTAATAAACTCAATTCGCCAGTGCTTTTCCTTCTTTTCTAGAAAAGAAGGCCGCCCGCAGGGCATAGGACATTGCCTCTTCTTTTTTTCTCCGAAAAAGAAGCAAAAAAAGGTAGCTCCGCAAAGCGGAGAGAGTGCTCTCTGGGACCCTGGTGGGGCTGTGCGTGTGTGTGTGTCTCAGACGTGCTTCTTTTCTGGAAAAAAAAGAGAGACTTCCGCGGCGATTCTCCGAAGGGCCGTTTTATCTTTTTTTTTTTTTTTTTTTTTTTTTTTTTTCATCGACTCAGCCACGATGCAGTCACGTGACGTGGGGAGTGCGTGGCTCTCTCTCTCTCTTCCCCATTACTTAATAATGCTTAGTAACTATAGGGCTGCATGCAGGGCTATAGTGTTGTGTGTACAGCGGTGGGCAACCGGGCGCTTACAAATCAGACAGATGAGGTCTACGACGTCACTCGATCCGGGACAGGATGAAACATTGTCAGACACAACGTAGGAAGAAAGCTTAACTGTCTCACAGGTCCCGTTTGCCAACTAGCTACGTAATAGGTTTTAGCTCCCATCCCGCGAGAGATCGGCGGGAACGGGCAGCTGCCGTCGTTGGGTATGGTGGTTAACGACGAAAGGACCGTTTGGATAGTATTATTTTGCGCCGTTTCATGTCCGCTGATCCCGATGGGCTGCTGGATCGATGGCACGGGTCTGTGTAATAATAAATAAGACTTATAACTGCAATGGTGAAAATTCGTGCTGGTGCATAAATAATATGCCGAGCCGCACGGATAAAAGTTTTTTTCTTTCCCAGCCACCAATAATCACGTGCAAAAAAAATGGCCGGGGATTGGGGAGAGAGAGTCAGAGCCCGGGAGAAGAAAAAAAAAGAATTGCGTCTGTTTGCCGGACAAACGAGCACCCGGACTCACAGCCGGACTCACGTGTGGAAGGATCCACGGAAGTTGTCCGAGCCCTGATCGACCGCGTATGCTTTTTTTAGAGCCTGCAAACCCCAAAGTGAGGGCTACTAACTCAGCCCGTCTGCGACCACACCCACACACGAACCTGAGACAGGTGGACCTGAGCGTAAGTGACGTCATTGTGGGCCCGAGGGATCGGTTGCTGGGCAACGAGGAGGGTGTTCCCTGCAGGGTATTGTTCTAGAAAAAAAAAGGTCTATGGCAATCCCTGATTGGCAGGAAGATTCTTCTGACCTGAGGGTTTCGCCGAGTGATGTCATGGATGCCGTAGGGGAGGATTGAGCGGGACAAGACGGGGGATGCATCCTGCACGAGTGGGCCTACAGTAAAAAAAAAAAAAAATACAACAGTTACATATTACCCCAAATAACCTCCTTTTGATATTAAAAAAAACCTATACAACCGTCCACCGTGGATCGACTCCTAGTCACTCGGTGAAAAAATTCGTGAGACACTGCCACAAGCTTATGGATCTAGCCGAGGTAGATCCTCGCGCAGGTATGCGCGCGTATGCATGGAAGGCCCAATATGAGACTTGTGGAAAGGGATGTTTGCTTTTGCTCAAAAGCCACTACAACTTAGGGTCTGTCAACCGAGACCGTTTTGGTTGGTGACTGTCTAGGAACGTGAATATGATTCCCATCCCGCGATGGACAGGGGTGGGGGGAGAGAGAGAGAGAGATCGGGGGAGTTCCTCTGAGGGAGAAGTGCAAACGCCATAAGAGCAATGGCTAAGGAAGCACTTAGTTGAGAACAGATTGATCGATCGATGAGGATGTGGAGCGTGGAATCTAAAAACATGCACAAAAAAAAGCAAACACACACACACCCAGAAAAATATTATTTCAGCCCTCCCATTTCTCTCGCTGAACAGGGGTGATGAATGGGTAAACACTCTGCCGAAGAGGGGTGGGCCGAGAAAAAGCAATTATAACAATAGGTATTGTTTGTGGACCCGCCATGGTTTCTTTTTTGGCCGGCAAGGCCGATTGGGCTGTGTTCCAACGTCACGTCCACTGCCGTTTTAGGCAGTGTTCTATGCATGGAAGGATTCGATGGCTATACCGACACAATTTTTTTTCCTAGCACGGCCACACTCCACATGAAAATTGCAAGCTATAAATACATGCGCTCATGCCCCAAATCTTGGGTCCATCACTCATCATTGTCCACACCACCGTTTGAGTTAGTCTCGTGCCCTATTGGGAAGAACGCTAATTGAGAGAGGCATAAGCAACCGATTTCGTCATAGAGTGTTTGTTTACGGGAACACCACACCGCTGCTCCAGAAAAAGAAACGACCATAATTTCTTTTCCCATTGTCCTGTCAACTTTTTTTTTTTTTTAAGGAGGCACATATATATATCTCTATAGCGGCCTTCTAGAACGCATCGCTACCCGTCGCTGTCCAACATTTTCAAAATTTCACAACTACTTTTTATGTCGCAGCCAAATTGGGGGAAACTCTACGACCCCAACGACCCGGAGCCTGACACAACCCGCCAACAGCTGTTCAACAACATGTTTGTCCCTGCCACCACCGCTCCTCCTCCTACCGCGTTCAGTTTGTATCCTCCACCGCAACATCAGGAGTATTACTATCCGTCCCCCGCGGTTCACCAGTACCAAGAGCCCATCCAACCCCAGCCAATGCCACAACAACAGCAACAGCAACAACAACAACAACAACAACAAGTGCCTTACCAATTAGACACGGGGAACAATGTCGACAACGGCTTTATGACCACAGCTGCAAATATCAACACTCCGTTGAGCGCGACCTCCATGTCTTATTATTTGACCCACGACGACCATAGCGCCCACCAACCACAACCGCAACCAGCGCTTTTCCAGACGCCCCTAATCGACCACCACTCGTCTCCTGGGTCTGACGGAGACGGCATCTCCTCACCACAATCCGTGGCGTCTACACCAACCATTGGCGGCCAGATCCCATCCTATTCGACAGATTTCCTTAATCCACCACCACCACCACCACCCATCCCTCAACATCATCATTCGTCCACAACAACCTCGTCTTCGTCCTCCTCCGCAGCTCCACCGGGAACCACAACCGCACCCAAAAAGAAATACACGTGTAAAATCTGCGGAAAGCAGTTCATGAGAGACTTGCCACGACACATGCGCACTCACGAGGAGGTGGCCCGGTTCTCGTGCCCCTATCCTCGCTCATACTGCCCTCACAAACGCGGACAGTTCAACCGGCCATACGACTTTAAGAAACATTTATTACACGGCCACTTTGTCTTTGACGACAAGTCTGCCAAATCATACAAGGACCTAAAATCTAAGCTGTCCTCCCACGGCACCTGCGCCATCTGCGGTGTCCGCTACCGGGCGGAGGACTGGATTAACGACCATGTCTTGGGAAACGACCACACTATAAAGTGTCCGCTTCTAATCTAAAAATTCATGCTCGGCGGCGCTTGTTGCCAACGGTGGCCTCACCATTCTTGACGTTCAGAAGCCATTCATACAGATCCAGCTTGGGATCCTCGTCCAGGGCCTCAAGCATGTCGTCGATGGCCTGGTTGTACCCTTCCTGACGAATCAGTCCTTCATTTTTACTAACTGTCTTATACAACTTGGTCACAGCAGTCGCCGCGTTGCGAAACTCCTCCTTGAGCGTCTCCTCGCTGCTCTTCTCAGTCTTCTCTGGGAGCGTGCTGTTTAACGAGGTCAAGTCCATTATTAATCTCCCCTCTCCGCTGCCGTTTTTTTGAAAAAGAAAATTTTTTAATGTGTGGTGTGACTACAATTTAGGTGCGTGTCGTCAAAAGGGACGTTAATCCCAATGATCGTC
>JAJLUK010000109.1:24869-39017 GCA_030570055.1 Blastobotrys chiropterorum
TTTTTTTTTTTTTTTTTTTTTTTTTTTTTGCTTTTTGCCCTTTTCGTTTCTTTTTCTCTTCTTTTTTACCCTTACAAAAAGAAATGAGGGCTGACTCGGCCATAGTCAACACCGTTTTTTCCGATCTGCTGGTAAACCGAGACTTGCATTTTAACCGTGAGTAAAAAAGGCCCACTGATACTGTGTGATCGACCAAGGGTTCGGATGTTCGTCACCAGGACGTATTCTGGGTTAACAATTTATCCTCGGGCCTCGCCGAATTGGGTTCAACTGGTGCCATACTGTTGGCCTGTGTGTCAGGATTGAGTAATTGACGGAAATGGCAATAGGTAGCGCTATGACATTTGTATGACGAAAGTGGAAGGGTCCGCAATTGTAGTTGCTACCGTCGTTATCTCAATTGGTATGTAGCTATACGGCGGACTATGGGCAGTGTTTATTTCGAAGATGGTAAAGTGCACTCTGCTCGATTAGGCAGTTATGGTAGTGCTGGGTCCGTAGTGAACTTGTCTGAATTCCCTTTTCGTAAAAATATGAGTACTAAGAGAATATAAATTACTCGGTTATACTGGGTGTGCTACTGTACTTTTGGTTAACCTTATTTGAATTACACAGTGTTATTCTTAACAAGGAAAATTCGACCTCACTAGTCTCATAAGCAATAATATGTTTAGGCCTCTTTGTATGAAAACAAATCGCTCATAACGGCCAGCCAATCGCTCGATCCTGCTCGATCCTTTGATTGGCGGTTCGTTCTTACCTGTTATTGTCCATATTAAGGGTACTGCCCACCTTAAGGGTCTTGAGGTGTTTGACCAAAGCTTTGATCAAAAATCTCCATACACAAATATATTCCTTTCTCGATTGTCAAATTTAATCTGAAATATTTTGGACTATCCTCGGGGCGAAAAAATTTCGAGCCATCCTTGATCATTGTTCAACTCCGATTTCATTCATATCCATCATGGGGCGCATAATAGCATAGAAAATTTCTCCTAATCGCAATCATATTCCAAAGATACACCGCATTCGACGATTTGTGAGTGTTTTGTTTTATTTTAATTTTTTAATGTAAAATTAAACAATATTCTCCCTTTGTACCAGTTGGACGAGTTTCCAATAACCATGTCATGCCGTGAAATTCATATTCCCAGACATCACGATATAACAATGGGACGGCCATCCACAGGAGTGTTTTTATCTCCAGGAGAGCCAATCACGAACGTCCCCCTTTTTACCGAAACTGGTTTAATAATAATTTTTTTTTTAAAAAAAAAAAAAAAAAACTCAAAGGTCTGACTCAAACCTAGAAGAATGTTTCTCCCCTAGTTCGGGCAAAACATCGTCGATACTAAACCCCACATTTTTTCATATTGTGTTCTGTTTGTTTACCTGTCGAGACGCCGTGATGAATGTCAGAGGAAGAACACCCCGTAGAACATCCACACACCACCCTACTAAAAAAGGGCCCTTTTTATACCTATTTTCTCAGTTCGCTCACATTTGAACTCTTCTGATGTGTATGCAGAAGGTTCCAGTGTGAAAAAAAAAAAAAAAAAAAAAAAAATTCCGTTTTGTATCAAACTCGCAGGCGGGTGCTAAGGCGGGGAGTCGCTTCATGCATTGCAGATGCTCTGTCTCGCTTCCCTTCGGGTAAAAAGGGAGTAAAAACGTGGATGATCCATTGACAGGATCCTTTCCAACGTATGAATCGTTCTATTTTGGTAAGAAAATTTGCCAAAGGTATAATTTTTTTCTCCCGTGCCGTGCACCTAAATACGGGCGTTTGCAGACCTGAAACAAATAGGGATGACCTGCAGATAGGAAGGGCTGAGAGACAAAAAGAGGCGTCAACGACCTGACATAATTTTAGTCACGACTTTTTATTCCCTACACACTGTTTAACTTGTCTTTAACCGTTTTTTAAACATATCGACTCCACAGAGACCAGCCAATATGACCGTTGCCACTAGGAAGACCCACCACAGGCACCCCACTGCTGTCACAGGAAAAGGACTACAGTCGTTCCCACATTAAGAGAGCTAGTCAACGGCATGATCTAATGATGGCTGGGCCATCATACGGCAGCGAGTTATGCGGAGCGCTTTCAAGACAGCTTCCACTATGAAGGTAGACAGTGTTCTCCAGAAACGAAGCAAATGCACTGCCACAGTGCTAGGCAGCAGAGCTCCTTTTTCAGCGTTATGGAGGTAAAGAGGACGACCAGAGGAAAATACTAATCAGTCGACGACCGCTATCACTGGAAATATGCCCTGCGGGCGGCCTTCTTTTCCAGAAAAGAAGCAAAAGCACTGACCCACATACCCTCCGCGCAGCGGAACTACCTTTTTTGCTGCTTTTCGGAGAAAAAGAAGCCGCCGGAGGCAGCTCAACCCTCCGGAGGGTTCTAAGGTGTGTTTGTGTGTATGCCCTGCAGGCGGCCTTCTTTTCCGGAAAAGAAGCAAAAGCACTGGCCCGCATATGCGCGGAGCCACCTTTTTTGCTTCTTTTCGGAGAAAAAAGAAGCCGCCGGAGGCAGATCAACCCTCCGGAGGGTTATAGTATCCTGTGAGCGGTTTCCTTTTACACACTCCGGGCAGAGGAGCTGTCACTTTGCTTCTTTTCGGAGGCAGTTTAACTCCCCTGAAAGTTCTAGTGTCCAGCAGACGGAATCCTTTTTGTTAGCATCTGGTCTATTCAGCTCCCTCCAAACATGAAGGATAGAATGGCTTATTCAAGTCTCCTTATAGGTCACGTCACGACGTTGTTGCCGCGTCGCCAAACTGTAGCGGCTAACACTGTATAGACATGTTCATACCATCACTAACACACCTCCAGCCGTTGACTTCTAGAAGACTGTACCATCCCGCTACCCCTGCGTTCGGCGATCGATTTCACTCATGTGAAATGAGATGTGAAACAGTTCCTATTGTCCTGTACCTAATCGCGACTGGCGGGCGCGGATGTGCGTAATATTAAATCGGGATTACCGGGATCGTCCTTTGGTACCGCCCACCACCTTCCACCATCACCCATGTTTAGAGGCACCAAGAAGGCCATAGCTCGCACTCCGCACAAGTTCTTGGGCAACAAGAGTGCGGAGGACAAGGTCATTGTCGAGTGGACGCACGACTTTGAGTGTGCGGAGCGGGCGCTGACACTGCTGAGCAAGGAAATTGAAGCGTTTACGCAGCAATGGGCTGAGGGCCTAACGACGCAAAAGGGCATCGTCCGGACTTTGGCGGAGCTTTATGAGGCTAATGAGGAAGGGTCGAACAGGACGCTGCTGCCACAGGAGACTCCACGGAGCGTGTTGCTCGCAGTGACCCAGTACCAGGCTACACTTAGCGTGGTGGAGGAGCGGACAGATGAGATCATTGCAGACTTGAAATCGAGCACGACCGAAAAGTGTGACAAGTGTAAAGAGAGCATTGGTACAGTCAGAAAGGCGCTGACCAAGAGAGAGCATAAGAAGGAGGATTTTGACCGACGACTAAATACTGTGGAAAAACTGCTGAAACGGGCACCAGATTTGACCCAAAAAGAACAGGTTCAAATGACAAAGGCCGAGGATGAGCTGGACCATGCAATGGAGCTGTTTCATTACCATGATGAGCGGGTCAAAACATATGTGCCACATGTGTTGGCCGGTGTTTCAGAGTTTTTGGATTTACTATCTGCTACATTGGTCATGACCCAGGTCAAGCTTGTTGACATTTACAAGGAAGAAATGCATCACTTTTGCCAACGGTTTGGCTTTAGCGAGTACGACGATGCAACTGGCTACGACAATTGGCATGAACGGGTGGATCCGGTTCAGAAAAAACTGGATGCCTTGGAGACGCCCAAAATCAGTCCCAGCGGGAACCGATTGTTGCACATGCCTAACTTGGATTCGCTCAAGATTCCAATCCCGCACATCTCCAAGGAGATCAAGTTTACGGGCATGTTTAATCATTTGCACTACCCACTTCCAGAGACGAAGTTGCCGTCCACGCCTCCAATCATCCAAACAACCACCCCACCACGGTCCATTTCCCCGCTTCACGACACGCATATTACAAATCGAGTTCGCGGACTGTCGTCATCCTCTGCCCGGGCGCTCTCTCCGCGAGCAAACGATGATGATAAACATTCTCGACCAGAGGAGTTTGCCACAGCGCTCTATTCCTTCCCCGGATACGAACCGGGAGATGTGGCGTTTAAACGCGGTGATAGAATACGGGTGCTCGATCATGGCGACAATGTAGACGAGAATTGGTGGTTTGGTCAGTCCATGGACGGTCGATTGGGCATCTTTCCCTGCAATTATGTCCAGCTGGAAACGACGACTGACTAATATTAGTCTGAGTCCAGTTGATCCGAAGCTAATCGCTCCTCCAACTTGTTCCAGATCCGCTCTTTATACTGCTCGTAATCTTCCTCTTCGCTCCAGTTTTCAAATGCATCATCATTAAAGTCGTCTTCATCGTCGTCGTACTGCGCATATCCGTCAAAATCGACGGCGACGTGGCGGAAGCCATCTCCGCCCTGGCCAAAATCATCATCATCATCCTCATCACTACCAAACGGGCCCTCTTCACCCGCGACGGACGATTCCTCATCGGGATAATCGTTTTTGTAAAAGTCCTCAGCTAAAGTCCCATTATTAGCCTTGCGTTCTGGTTTCTTTTAAAGCGGAAACTCACCATTGGAATCCTCATCCCCGGTGTCTTCGTAACTGTCACTATCATCGACACCGACTAGTCCATCTTCATCTGAATCAAAGAAACTATCTATTAACACCAGTCCGATAAACAACAATATCTTTACCCCCCCATTCCCACTCACATTAACCCAATCTTGGACGTTTCTCCCAAGTCCGCGTTGTTGTATTTTTCACGATAATAAATATCATAGACGTAATCCTCGACTTCCACATCGTCGTCCACCACCTCATCCTGGGCGTTCTTGATCGCGGGATCCTGCTTCAGCTCCAGGTAGTTGTGGACCATGTCCGTCAGCGATTTGGACACTTCTAGGTCCTCATCCTGCTGCGGCTGCTGTGCGGCCTTCTTCTTTTTAAAATGGAAAACCCGTCGATTCTCAGCATCGGCCGCTGATTTTGCGTTATTCTCGTAGAGCAACGTGTTGTCCTCCAACGCCACGGGCTCCTCTTCAAACGTGCCCGCTAGGCGGAACATGTAATTGTTCGGTTTGGATCGCTTTTTCAACCCTCCGTTCGTCTCGTCGACAACTGCAATTCTCAATTAGTTCGGATCGCCCACCACTACTACTTTCCGGGTCCAAACTTACGAAGAGCCTGCAACGGGTCCTGTCCGCGCTTTCGCTTGATCCGCACCGTCTCCGGTGGCAGGTGTATCGTCCTATCCGCAGTAGTGTCCATCTCCATTGTTATGGTTGTGCTTGTGTCTGATCGCAACACAAACAGTAGCTTGGCTACTCCCAACACGCAATGTTCAGCCACCTAACTCCCGACCCAGGGGTCAGACATCAGCGGTAGGAGCCTCACGGGCAGCAAAAGCAAAGACTCTGCCCACACAGCCTCCGCAGAGCGGAGTTACTATTATTTTGCTTCTTTTGGAGAAAAAAGAAATGCTGATGATACGCATGTGCATTTGGAACACTAAGGAGCAATTGATTGTGGGCAGTCTCTCAGATCAGGGGGTGAGTATGCCCTGCGGGCGGCCTTCTTTTCTAGAAAAGAAGCAAAAGCACTGACAATTGGCCTCGCAGAGCTACCTTTTTTTGCTTCTTTTTCGGAGAAAAAAAGAAGCCGCCGGAGGCAACACACCCCCCTAAGCTCTGAGAACGTTCCTCAGAAACCTTAAGTTTGGGTTATAAGGGCGGGAACAACACAGTTTGTGCCGGTGTTTATCCACAGAACCATGGACATTCTCAGTGCACTCTCGCTGATTCCTGAGCAGATCATCAAGCGGCTGCTGGACCCGGGGCATGCCGCCAACCCGGAGCAGGACGTTGTGGTCATCACAGGTGGAGGGTCCGGACTGGGCGCCCATCTTGCGGGGCTGTTTGCACAGGCCAGATTCAAGGTGGCCGTTTTGGATGTTGTGCTGCCACAGAAGGACAAACGACACCCGGACGTGGTGTACTATGTGTGCGACGTGTCCAACGAAACGAGCGTGCGGATGGTCGGCGGCGAGATTGCGGAGAAGCTTGGCCCAGTGACAGTCCTGGTGAACAACGCGGCCATCAGCCGTTCCAAGCCGTTGGAGGAGCTCACCTTCCGGGAGATTGAGGATGTGCTCCGGGTGAACCTGTTTGCACACTTTGTGACTATTAAGACGTTTCTGCCGAAGATGATGGAGCTGCAGCGCGGGTATGTGGTCACGATTGCATCCGTGCTCGGATACATTGCGCCAGCTCGCCAGACCGCCTACTCTGCGTCCAAGGCCGGGGTGATTTCGCTGCATGAGGCCTTCACGCACGAGCTCGAACAGTCTGGCTACGGGAACCGGATCAAGACGCTGGTGATTTCGCCAGGCCAGCTGGAGACGAGCCTCTTCAGCGACGTCCAGACGCCGTCAAACACGCTAGCACCCGTGCTGGACCCGCTCGAGGTGGCCTATGTGGTGTACGACGCCATGCGCACTGGAAAAGAGGGCGAGATCAAGCTGCCGCTCTACACGTACTTCATCCCGCTGCTGCGGTTCATGCCCACCCAGGTTGCCGAGGTTGCGCGACGAGCTTCCGGGGTGGACAATGCCACAAAGCAGTAGACGGTTCTCGTTCTGTAAGTAGTAGTCGGGGTGTCTGAATATATCGGATGGTATGGGCCGTGGAAAGAAGCAAAAGCAGGCCCACACTCTCCCTAAGAGCGTTGGGGCGAGTATGCCCTGCGGGCAGCCTTCTTTTCTAGAAAAGAAGCAAAAGCACTAGCTCACACCGCAGTAGAACTAGCTTTCACACTCCCTAAGAGCACCGGGGAGTGAGTGCTGCGGACAGTCTTAGCGCTCACACTCTCCGCGTAGCGGAGCCACCTTTTTTTGCTTCTTTTTCGGAGAAAAAAAGAAGCCGCCGGAGGCTACACCCCCCCCGGAGGGTAAATTGGAAAAGAAGCAAAAGCACTGAAATAGGCTGCTTTTTCTTAGGGAAAAAGAGACACCGCAGTAAGAAGCTGGTAGACATAGTCTGTGCAGGCACAAAAGCAAATTGGTGTCTGAGTACGAGTCATGGACACAGAGGTGTCTCCTTTGCCTATGGAGAAAGGAACTCTCTCAAGGTGTTCAGGCCGCTGCAACGTACACTGGATGGCTGCGGTGTGGCTTGGGCGTGTGTGTGCAGTGACCTTTGGACCTATGAGAGCGCCTCTCCGTAGGCGAGGAAAAAGAAGAAAAAAAAGGGAAAAAAGTGCGGATGGATCCCTTTTTATAGTTTAGCGTTAAGCGCCGGCCCTGTTTCTTTCCTATTCGGGACGGACGCACGATCTATCACACCCCACCGGCCCCTCACGGTCCGACGCATAGAGAACTTCTGAGGTGTGCATTGTCTGCAGACGGCAGAAGCGTAGTACTCTCCCGTCAGACTCCTCCGGAGGGTGCATATGCCCTGCGGGCGGCCTTCTTTTCTAGAAAAGAAGCAAAAGCAGTGGCCAATGGCCTCGCAGAGCTACTTTTTTTGCTTCTTTTCGGAGAAAAAAGAAGCCGCCGGAGGCACTACACACCCTCTAGAACCCTCCGGGGGTGTGAGTATGCCCTGCGGGCGGCCTTCTTTTCTAGAAAAGAAGCAAAAGCACTGGTAATTGGCCTCGCAGAGCTACCTTTTTTGCTTCTTTTCGGAGAAAAAAGAAGCCGCCGGAGGCACTACACACCCTCTAGTACTAGAACCCTCCGGGGCTGTGAGTATGCCCTGCGGGCGGCCTTCTTTTCTAGAAAAGAAGCAAAAGCAGTGGCCAATGGCCTCGCAGAGCTACCTTTTTTGCTTCTTTTCGGAGAAAAAAGAAGCCGCCGGAGGCAACCACCAACCCTCCTACGCGCAATGTGCCCATTTTTTGCTTCGAAAGCCTGATTTCACCTTCTCGAGCTCTTTAGCCCAATCACGTGAACGGTTCATCACACTCTCTTCACATCACATGGTATCCCACGCCACACAACAACGAACCACTATTCTCTTTGCTCCCCATTCTTCGCCACGGTAAATGGCGGCATCGTCTTCCCCATCCAGACACCATGACACCACCCACCCGCTTTTTTTTGCTTGTCTCTTCGAGACTACTGTCTCGGGTCCCCACAGCCCGGCCCCCGGGTCAGGTGAGACTGTGTTCAGCCCCACCGACGTCAGAGGCAGGTTGCTGAGGCGCCGATCGGTCGCAAAATTGCAGTGGCCGGACGCCGCACCACCCAATCCGGTAATTCTGTGTCCAAACGTGTAAGTCCCAGCATACGATCGTTTCGCCGGAGGCCTTCCATCGGCGGATGGCCCCTTAAATAAGGATTTTCCCTCCTTCCCCCTTCTTCTCTCTTGGGAGTTTTATTCGTATTTTTTGTATTCCAGACAAGCGAATTTTTTTATTCAATGGCTACCACAAGGAAGTTCAAGACCGAGGACGGGCTGGAGGTCCACGTCAAGACGTGGGCCAACACGGGCAGCGAGCCGCTCAAGGCCAAGGTGCTCGTCAACCACGGCTTTGGCTGCTGCTCCGACGACTACGACGACTTTGCGCCCGACCTGGCCAAGGAAGGCTACGAGGTCATCTGCTACGACCAGCGTGGCTTTGGCAGCACCGCCCAGGGCAAGAAGGACTATGGCGTGTCCAACGAGTATTATGTGTTTGAGGACCTCAACGCGCTGGTGGCCAGCCTCGTTGCGGAGTCCACCGTGCCCGTCTATCTGTACGGCCACTCGATGGGTGGCGGCATCATCCTCAATTACATGAGCAAGGGTAAGTATCGTGACGATGTTTCGGGCTATGTGGCGGTTGCGCCCATGGTCGAGGTTGACCCGGCCACCAGCGGCAAGGGCCTCAACCGTGTCTTGTCGCCATTTTTGGGCATCATTGCAAAGCTGCTGCCCAAGTACAAGAAGGTTGTCCCAATTGACGCCAAATACTTGTCCCACGACGAGGAGATTGTCCGCAAGCGGGCCGCCGAGATGAACCGACGAAACCTGTGCACGACCGAGCTCATGAACGATGCCATCAACCGGGGCAAGCGATTGACCTCGTCCGTCTTTGTCGGCAAATCTGTGGACAAGCCAGTCCTGGTCTGTCACGGCAATGCCGACAAGATCAACGCCATCACCGGCACCAGAAAGTTCTTTTCGCTGCTTAAGAACAACAAGGACAAGACCATGCTCGAGTATGATGACGCCTATCACGAGCTCCACACTGAGATTCCGCAGCACAAGGACAAGTTCTTGCAGGACGTGGTCAAGTGGCTAGATGAGCGGTTTGCCGCTGCCCAGGCTGCTGTCGACAAGAAGAGAGAGGAAGAAGAGGCTGCCCGCAAGAAGAAGGAAGAAGAGGCGGCAAAGAAGAAGGAGGAAGAGGAAGAGGAAGCTGCCGCAAAGAAGCAGAAGGAGGAAGAGGAAGCTGCCGCAAAGAAGGAAGAAGACACCACCACTGAAGGTACTGCAGCTGCCGCCACTGGTGCTGCAGCCGCAGGCACTGCCGCAGCAGCAGCAGCTGGCGTTGCCTCCAAGAGCGACGTTGTCAAGGTCCCAGACTCCACTGTCGACAAGGAGGCTGCCGAAATCAAGGCTGTGGCTGAGGACGACACACAAAAGAAGACCGAGGAGGTCACCACAAGCGCCGCAGATGTCAAGCCAGAAGTGAGCGAGCCAATCAAGGTTCCAGAAGACAAGGCCGAAGAAACCATCAAGGAGGTGTCCGAGTCGACGTCGGCCGACCCAGTCAAGAAGCTCGAGGATGAGGCTGCACTGCCAAAATCCGAGTCCGAGCCAATCAAGCTGCCTGAGGACGCGTCCGTTGCTGCCCAGCAGGCCGAGATCAAGGCCGTGTCCGAGCCGGTGACCGAAGAGACCCCAGCCGCAGTCAAGGAGTCCGTCGTCGAATCTGGCGAGAGCGCCGCTGAAAAGACTGATGACCTGCCAAAGGCCGAGACCGGCGTCGTCGAGGTCCCAGGCGAGCCAACTGAGGCCGCCGAGAACACCGTCAAGGCCGTCTCGGAGGAGTCCCCAGAGGCTGACGGCGAGAACACGGTCATTCCAAAGCCATCCACAGACTCGGTCAAGAAGTCCGGCAACAACAACAACAGCAAGAAGAAGAAGAAGAACAACAAGAAGAAGGGCAAGAAATAAGGCTCCGGAACGTTTGTAATATTGTAATTTGTTTTTTCTAATCGACCCCATTAATTTTTGACCCATCCAAAATTGCACCCGCAGTCTTTTTGGTCAATTGGCCTCGCAGAGCTACCTTTTTTGCTTCTTTTCGGAGAAAAAAGAAGCCGCCGGAGGCAGCCCTACCCCCGGAGGGTCGTAGCTGCCTTCCAGAACCAAAGCAACAGCACTGACCCAGCCGTCCCCGCGCAGTGGAGTAGCTTCCTTGCTTGTTTTAGGCACCAGCGGAGGTTTGTGGGGTGACGTCGGGCCGGCCAGAAATTTGGGCCTGGCGAGCTAACAACAGCAGAATGAAGGGCAAGCGAGGCAAGAAGAGCGCACCACAGACCCAGGAGGACTTTCTGGAGGCCGGGATTGAGGAGGAGGACGGCGGGGACCGCTGGATGTCGTCCGGCGACGTCGCCAAGGGCGTCCGGTTCTACCAGCGGGCATACGGGTACTACCGACAATGCGTGGACCTTTCTGGCGACCGCTCCAGCGACAGGGACGACGCCGTGTACAACATGTGCCGGATGGAGTATGTCATCTACTCCAAGGTGATCAAGACGGGCATTGTGGAGGAGGTGGCCGACCAGCTGGAGGAGACCAACAGGGACGTGATTGTGGACGATATTCGCGACATTGGCAAGCACTATGAGGACGCCATTGAGATGCTCGGCGGACGGGACCGGTGCCAGATTGACCTGTTGTACAATTATGGCCAGGTCCTGGTCGACTGTGGCGAGGAGCTGGAGGACCTGGCCTATTTGCGGGAGGGCGTGAACGTGTTTGAATATGTCATGAAGCGACAGGCGGAGCAGCTCGAACAATTGAAGGGGTTTGAGCGGGCTGATGAGGAGGAGGAGGATGGCGACGCGGGTAACTTTGGCCCATATGCCCTCTGCGAGACAATTGTCACATACCTGCAGTCATTATACCTGCTCATGGAGGAGGACGACTATGAGGGCAACGTGGAGAAGGCGGACGAAGCGGTGCACAAGTTTGAAAGCGTCCAGGAGGAACACGGTCTCTCGGACGATAAATTGTGCACCGATCTCGAATTAATCAAGGTTCAAATCTCCGGGCTAAAGTTCATCAAACTGGCCAACCTTGACGGACTGATTGAATTTATCCGAGATTTGGAAAAAACCCAATCCGGGCATCTGGCCACGGCGAGCCGATACATGATCGAGACGGATCTGCTGCTGGATTACATCAACGCAACCAGCGATGAGGACCCACAAGTCAAGTGGAAGATCTACTCGCTTGCGCTCAACAGCGCCACCACCGCGCTCAAAGCAACGTCCCCAGACATTGTGACGCAAATCAAGCTCTGGATCATCAAGGGCGATCTCGAGTGGCTGCGACTCAACCTCCGGCCCCTTCCTAGCGCGGTCCAGAACGCCAGAGTGCTCGAATCAAACGCAAAAAACTTTTACGTCAGCGCGCTTAACCTGACCACGAGCTGTCTCAACGTCAATTGGGACATGCAGCATCTGGGCCGGGAGGCGGCCATCAAGAAGCAGGTGTTGTGTGGGGAATATGACAACAGTAATAGTAGTAGTCGCCGCGATAAGCCCATCCTGGACCATATGGTCCAGTGCGGCCTCATCACCGCAGCAGCCCCGGGTAACGCCCTCCCCCACCAATAAAATCATCATCGGCGGCGGGGCAGCGGCAACGGTGGGGTTGCATGCGGCGGGGCGCGGGGGTGGGCGGACGACAATAATAATGTGACGGTGAGAGAGAGAGCGGAGAAAAAGCAAATATGGGGCCGCAAAACTCTGTCTGGTTTAAAAAGAGGGGAGGAGAAAGAGAAGCTTTTGTATTTTTTTTGTGTGTTTCATAAAGGTTCCCAGCAGAGCAGAGCAGAATATAATTTGATAAATGCGTCTGACCACACGAGTACGTGCCCTCAGCGAGATTGAGCGTATTCCACCTTACATTACTCGTAGCCAGGTCCGCGGCCGGCTGTCGAGCGAGCCGGATCTGGGTGTCCACGAGCGGGAGCTGGCCATCATAGGCGCATACGAGCTGCTAGACCGCAGTAGCGAGAGCACTGCCGACAGCCCGCCAGACTACAAGCTGCTGGCGCCCATCAACCCGCGGTTCCCCATTCTGCCGCGAGAGGAAGAAGGCCACGAACGCCTGCCAGACTACTTCCCGTCCATCTGCAAGGATGGGGTCATGCTGCGCAAGATGGAGCTGACGTCGCCCTTCACCAGCGCCACGACCCGGAGCTGGCAACACGTCCATGTGGACCTCAACAGCACCCAGCTCAACATCCACGACAACAACGCCGCCAACAGCCTCATTCGGTCCTACACGCTGCAGTATGGGGACGTGGGGCTGGCCAGCGACTACACCAAGCGGCCCAACGTGATCCGCGTGCGTCTGGAGGGGGAGCAGTTTCTGCTGGAATGTCAATCCCAGGAGGACTGCATCGTCTGGATCAACGTGCTGCAAATGGCCATGGACTTGGCCCTGCCCCTAGAGGATCGCAAGATCCCCAAATACCGATCCATTCCTCGCCGCGGACGACGCCGAAATCGTCACCACCAGCGCCAGTCCGTCTACGGCAACGCCACCACCCTCCAGGAGATCCGCAAGAACCCCCATCTGAACCGGTTCTCCAAGTTTCTGCATTCGCTCTCCCAACAATACACCCTGCCCTTTTCGGCCCACTCCAAGCGCCACTCGATCGCCAGTGCGTCCAGCTCCACGTCATCCACCGCAGACTCGGAAAACGCCCTCTGTCCGAGTCTGACTATTGCCTCCTCCTACACGACGGGTGGGCTAGATAGCATCCGCACGTCGTCGTGCTTCAACATTGCGTCGAGTCTAGAAGAAGAAGAAGAAGCAGCAGCTCCAACAGAAGAGCCCGACGACGAGGAGGACCTCCGCGAGGAGAATGACCGCGACGATGAGGACGCCATGGACAACACGCTCTTCCTGCACGACTCCGCCCACAGCCCGCATCACGAGCAGGGATGCGCAAAGTGGGACTCCGGACTGGCCCAGCCCTCCTACACCTCCTTTCTCCGCTACGCCCAGCGGTGTCTCGTGAACCTGCCCCAGCAAAAGACCTGGATCAACAAGCCCATCGTCGTCAAGGGAAACAAGTTCATTGTCCGCGAAAACTACTTTGAACACTACACTAACCCCAACGTGCCCATTAGCGCCCTATAATTTATAGTCTCTTTTTTATTGTAACGTACCTGCATTGCTGATCGCCTCCTCCCCCCAGATTCCATGTGCGTAGCCCCCAGCCACGGAAATCGGCCCGCTTATATATCCACCCCTACACGCCCAGGCAAATATTATTTGACCTGTCACCTCTTGGCCGTCAATCAGCCCCGCAGTGGTCAGACCCCTCATTCTCTGCGGCGCAATTCGACCCGCCGGGGGTGTGTATGCCCTGCGGGCGGCCTTCTTTTCTAGAAAAGAAGCAAAAGCACTGGTCCACTGGGTCTCAAGTATCGTTTAAGATGGCAATTGCCTGGTTAACAGACATCTTCGCGAAGCGGAGCAAATTCAATTCTGCGGTGGGGTGTATGCGCTACGGACGGCCTTCCTTTCTAGAAAAGGAACAAAAGCACTGGTGAAGAGACACCCTCCGGACCCTCTGGGGGAGTGTATGTCCTGCGGACGGCCTTCTTTTCTAGAAAAGAAGCAAAAGCACTGGTGAATGGACACTCTCCACGAAGTGGAGCTACCTTTTTTTGCTTCTTTTTCGGAGAAAAAAAGAAGCCGCCGGAGGCAATTACCGCCCCTACGACGGCTAGGGGGAGTTGCATGCCTTGGGGGCGGTCTTCTTTTCTAGAAAAGAAGCAAAAGCACTGGTGAATGGAC